>CAJNDV010020324.1:52671-62671 GCA_905221635.1 Symbiodinium sp. CCMP2456 | reverse complement strand
CCTCTTTGTCTCCTCCTTCCCCTTCCGCGCTTACCGTGTTGATGTTGGGCTTAGGCGACTGGCGACTGGTATGTAACTTGTGTAACTGAGAGTAGGGTTCTGTGGTACATGATAGTTGATCTCGGGACGAAGCAGAGGTAGTATCCCTAATCACTTATTGCTCAGACCTCTATGCACTGTAGCCTGACTGATTAGACTAGAGTGCTGTAGGTTTCTTTGCGATAACTCTATAAAGGAACCCGAAACCTAAGGCGGCTGAGGACTATAATGTAGGGGCCTTGATAATTAGACTAGGGTTTTGGGTTTTATTATACTATAGTTATAATAAGGAACTCCCAAAGTAATGTAGGGAAGTATTTAGGCCCCTACCTTAAATCGCGAACCTACAGATGAGCACGATGTCGAGCTTCATTCATCCGCTCTTCCGAAGGGCTGATGCCTAAACCCTAAACCCTAAACCCTAAACCCTAAACCCTAAACCCTAAACCGTGCTACTCCAGAATCTCAGAGTCGAAGCTCTGAGGTGCGAAGAGCAAAAGAGTTGCGCTAATGATTACGAGCTCCACAATTAGAATAGGGTTTTGGGGGCTCCGTATTATGATTCTAGTATAATATACCCCAAAACCCTATTCTAATTGTTAAGGCCCCGACATTAAGTGTTATTATAAGAGTAACTAGGGGTTACCAAACTCCTTCCAGAAATCACTGTAATACCTGAAAACCTTAAAACCCCCGAACTGCGAAAGCCTAAACCCTGAACCCAAAAGCCTTTAGCTCAACCGCACAAGCATGAGACCCTAATCCCACACGCCCCCTAAACCCTAAACCCTAAACGCTAAACCCCGAAGCATCCTGAATCTTGTTGGAGTCCAAGAACCTTGGAGTTACGCACAGGTTGAAGGGTCTCATGAGGGCCCTTATATAGGTCTCAGGGTGCAGGCTGTATGAGCTGAAGAGTTGAAGAGAATAGTGTGCTGTCTGCGCAGTATACTTGCCCAGAGAATTAAGAATCAGAATGGGGCTTCGCTACATCTACTTTAGAAGAGAAAGTCCTAAGAAGAGTATGACTATGAGGCAATACTACTACATACTGTATAAGGACTATGTTGCTCATGAAGAGTATATTATATAGTATGTCGGTAAGGGTTTAGGGTTCAGGCCTATATGGCGTCTACCACGTGATAACCCCTCATCCAACTTGAGCTTTGGCCCCTGTGCAGTTTTGGGTTTAGGGCCTAAGGTTTGCAAAGAGACGTCTGAACAAATCACATGTCATATGCCATGCCACCTAAACGGGGAGAGCTTTCATTATGGGTCCTCCTGGTTCAGCAATGTAGTCATGTAGGAACCCCAATATGTACCGCGATCGAAGTCATTACAACTACACCACAGTTTACCCCAAATCGCCCTGGAATCAAATTCTGTATTGGTTTCAAGTCTCACAGCCTCAGGGCTCATTTCTTGGGGCCTTACCCCCCTCAACCCTAAACCCTAAAACCCTAAACCCCAAACCCCAAACCCTAAAACCCTAAACCCTAAAACCCGAAACCCTAAACCCTAAAACCCTGTAAGCCCCCTTGCAGTTGACAAGGCCCGAGCCTTGAGCTTGAACTGCAAGGACACAATGTCTTTATAATTAGAATAGGGTTTTATGGGGCTCCTTTATAGTGTACGTATAATAAGGAATCCCGAGGAGTAATAGTGGTTTAGGGTTTAGGGTTTAGGGTTTAGGATTTAGGGTTTAGGCCTATATTAAACCCTAAACCCATTGAATGCCAGGGGCCCCATGCACAACAAGCCACTCCATACTCCGAAGCTCCGAAGAAGCACGACGCGTGCCCCAAAGTCTCGGAGCTACGATTTCCAGGGTAGGGCTGAAGGTTTAGAACTTGTAGGTTCCCTAAACCCTGCTTGGAGGTTCATGGGTAGTTATAGGTGGAGTTATAAGTAGGGTAACTATAGTTATAATCTGTATTCGGGGACTTGTAACTCCACTTATAACTACCCATGAACCTCCAAGTAGACCCTAAACCCTGGGCCCTAAAACCCTTAAACCCTTAACCCTTAACCCTAAAACCCTAAACCCTTAAACCCCAAACCCCTATACCCTAAATCCAGGGTTACCATCGACTGCAACTTGCGAGACCTGTTCTCGGAGCTGTTGGCATCAGATCCGCCAAAACTGAGACTCTTGATCTTCAGGTTGGGGTTTAGGGTTCAGGGTTTAGGGTTTGGGGTTTAGGGTTGGGGGTTTGGGGTTTAGGGTTTGGGGTTTAGGGTTTGGGGTTTAGGGTTTAGGGTTCAAGGGTTAAGGGTTAAGGGTTCAGGGTTTTAGGGTTTTTTTGGTTTTAGCGTTTAGGGTTTAGGGTTAGGGTTTTAGGGTTTAGGGTTAAGGGTTTGGTGTTCAGGGGCTTAGGGTTTAGGCTTACATCCCCCTCTGAAACGCCATCCAGATACCAAGACCTTACATAGAATAGCCCGCCGGCCTGGTTTCAATACCTGTGGGTTTAGGGCTTCGGCTGTAGGAAACCTCAAAAACACTTTGAAACCTCACTAAAGCCCACACAGAAAGACACACCCTCAACCCGTGATACTCCTCAAAGCCCTTAACCCCGAAACCCAAAACCCTAAAGCCCCAAACCCTACATCCCCAAAGCCCTTCAAGTCCAGCCCAGGGGCAGCTTTTTCAAGCTCCGGAGCTCCCCGAAACTCTCCGCCAGACTTTGGAGGAGGTTCTGGCGCCTTAACAAAAACCGGTGTGTTCGGGTATAGGGTTTAGGGGTTTGGGGTTTAGGGGCGTCAGGATCTTTTGCCGGGTTCAGGGCTTAGTTAAAGGAAACTACAGTTGGGGAGCTTAGGGTATATAGTGCTTCTATAAAGCTTCCATAAGGTATATAGACCTTCTACCCATAAACCATAAACCCTAAACCTTAAACCCTAAACCCTAAACCCTAAACCCTAAAAGGCTCCTATAAAGGCAACTACCCACCTGAAAATGTCCTAGACTCAGGGCTTGGGGGTTGGGGCCTGGGGTTTTGCATTCAGGCTTTACGGTTTGGGGCTTGGGGTTTGCTTAGAAACCCTAAGACTCCTGAGTTAAGGAGCGGTTTAGGGTTTAGGGCTTTCTGGTTTAGGGTGTAGGGTTTAGGGTTTTCTGGTTTAGGGTTTAGGGCTGTCTGGTTTAGGGTTTAGGGTTTAGGGTTTTCTGGTTTAGGGTTTAGGGCTGTCTGGTTTAGGGTTTAGGGTTTAAGGTTTTCTAGTTTAGGGTTTAGGGTTACCTTGAAAATATGAAGGATGCTTCTATAGTTTGCAGGTGCATCGCTTAACTGAGGGGCTTTGGAGTCTCGGGGCAAGGGTGACGTATGACGGTTTTTAGATAAGGGCTTTACAACGTTGTAGTGCATGCTATAAGGCCTTTTCTTAAAGCTTTATCAGGATCTCATAGGGCTGTAGAAGGTGCTACAGGCTTTTAGGGGGTTTCGTCGAGATGCTCCAGCTGGTTATCATTTCGGGTTGGGAATTCAAGATTTCGGATTTCTGGTTCGGGATTTACGGCCTAGGTCGGCCCAGGTCTTGGGAGTTTTCGGGGGTGCTGTGGTCGTATTGATACGCCCTGAATGATCGCGAAAGCGGTGTTTCAGGAGAAGCAAACTCTGCAACCACGACTCCAAGCGCCAAGCCCTGGAGGTCCCAAAAACCCTAAAAGTTAACCCCTACACGACCCCAAACCCTAGGCCCTAAACCCTAATACCCAAACCCTAAAACCCTTTAGAGCCTAGAGCCTTAGACCCTAAAAACACCAAGCCTCGCAGATCCCAGGTCCTTGACCCTAACTAATCATAGGGGGGGTAGGGAGATACTGCACTTCCACAAATAGGCCCTATTCGACCCTTATGAAGCCTTTGTTAGGGAAATTAAGGCCCCCCTACCCCCCCCCTCCCCTTGCCCCCGAAAGGTCCTTATGGGTGGTTGTCAAAATTATGGTCCCTTTTTGGGTCCTTATTATAATACGGCACCTATTATTTAGGGTACCCCAAAAGGGACCCTAATTTTGACAACTACCCTTATGAAGTAAGGTCCATTGGGCTCCAGTGGCTGCTGAGAGCCTTCTGCCTTCCTTTGCCCCCGGACATCTTACAGTTTAGCCCTAAACCCTAAAACCCTAAACCCTAAACCCTAAACCCTAAACCCTTGCAGTTTAGGGTTCAGGCGTGAGTCTCGGGCAATTGCCACGTCTCCTGGCGATAGCGTAGGGTTGGGGGCTTCACGATGTGCAGGGCCGATGTACCCTCCACTTCATCAAAGTTCATCTCAATCGAGACAGGGTCCCATGACCACGTGTCGGCAGCAGCACAACAATTGGCGTTCGTGCCGACACATCGGCCATCGGCCCTCGATGAGCGAACTTCATTCTCACTCGATGTTGCCTCGGCCTATTGGAACCTCCAGTTTGCAGGACGCAATCTTCGCAGTCTCTGTAGCTCTTCATGAGCGCGAAAAAAAGCTCCTGTGCCTCCTCCTCTCGTCTCGAGAATGTCCAGGTGGGCTGCTGCGATGCGGAGGCGAGGCTCGTGTGCCATGATGCGTCGTGCGAATGCCAGCAGCGTCAGTAAAGTTGGGGCTACTTGGAGGTTCATGGGCAGCTATAAGGGGAGATATTTGTCCGCTAATATAGGTTGTAACTATACTTACCCTACTTGTAACCCTACTTATAACTACCCATGAACCTCCAAGTGGTAAAGCGAGACTGCATCCTTTGGGAAGGGGCAGCCCGGCCAAGTCTGCATTCGTCTTTGCACCCATCAGGCATGCTTGCTGGTGGTGCAGGTCCTACAAACTCCCAGACTCCCGTGTCCAGGCAGGAAACAGCACCTTGCAGGTGCGCAGATCGAACGGCTCAGTTGTGTCATAGGGCCTTATCAGTTTATGTCATAGGGCCTTGACCCCTGAATCTTAAACCCAGTATTCTAGGCAGGAAAGGGGAGCACATTCAGACAGATTTAGTAGTAAAATAAAATGGATCTGGGGTTTAAGGTAAGGTCATCATGACTAAATTCATCATGGCCGGCTCCAAACGCCTTAGCGGCGTGGTACAATCAGAGGAAATAGTGTGACACTTCTCCTGCATTTCAACTACAAGTAACAGATAGACCCTACGTCATGTATGAAAAGAACGACTGTTGATGATATAAATCCTGCAGTACCTTAAGGACCCTAAAGTATGGGAATTATGGCATATTCCTTATTCTGGGTAATGCAGGATTCATATATCCACCGTAGGGTATGGATGAGGGGTCCTAGCATGGTACACTTTAGGGGCCGCGATAATGAGAATGGGGTTTGGCGGTAATGTAGAGTCCTACATAATTAGAATAGGGTTTTGGGGTACATTATACTAATACTATAATTTTAATAAGGAGCCCCCAAAATAGTATTTGTAGTTATTGAGGCCCCTACATTACACGATTACACGACGGCTACATAAGGACGGCATTGGCCACAATGGAAAACCCTAACTAATCTGTCAAACCCCAAACCCTAAACCCTAAACCCTAAACCCTTTGGTACTTGCAATGTCCACCGATCCCTCGCAGCACGCCGACGCAAGAGCAGCTCAGGGCAAGACAGATGCAACCTCAGCTCCAGACGAGAAATGTAGAGGCCTTAATAATTAGAATAGGGTTTCATAGGGTTCCTTTAAAGGGATCCTTAAAGGGTTCTATAAGGGATCAATAATAGGGTTCTATATTAGGGGCCTCTTAACAATTAGAATAGGGTTTTGGTGTATGTTATACTACACTTATACTAAGGAACCTCCAAAACAGCATAGGTAGTTATTAAGGCCCCTATAGTAAAGCCGAAACTCTCATCTCTAAACTCTACACCCTAGAACCCTAAGAGCTCAAACCCTTAGCCCTGAACCCTAAACCCTAGAAGCCTAAGTCGAAACCATGGAAGTCTGAACCCTAACTCATCGAATAACACTGAATGCAAGAAAACCAGGGTTTAGGCTTTAGGGCCTAGGAATTCTGACGCAGGTACGTAGGGTTTTCTGCAGCATCTAAGTCCGGGGCAGCGTTCCAAGTTCACAAATCCGCCACACAACTACACCTTTCATGTCGTGGCCTTGTTTGCCCCAAACGATCATAACCTACATTCAAGACTTAAACGATGCCTTGGAGTTCGGGGTGTGGAGGTGAAGGGCTTCGACGCGAGATCCGGATGACAGGTCTGCCCTCTTCCAACAGTGGCTTCCATTCTTCTGACCGTTCCTGACACTGTGCGTTTTGGTATTCTATTGGCCCTACACCCTAGACCCTAAACCCTAAACCTAAACCGTAAACCGGTATTCTAAAGGCCCTACACTCTAGACCCTAAACCCTAAACCTAAACCCCAAACCAGTATTCTAAAGGCCCTACACATCCCAAAGGCACCTCATCAGGTCGCTAGTCATAGTAAAGGGGCCTCAATAACTAGCTTGGGTGCTGGGGCCCAACTATACTACAACTATACTAAGGAACCCCCAAAATCGTATAGGTAATGGTTGCTTGGAGGTTCATGGGTAGTTATAAGTAGGGTTATAAGTAAGTTAACTATACTTCTAACCTATATTAGGGGACCTATAACTCCCCTTGTAACTGCCCAAACCCTAAACCCTGAACCCTAAACCCCTAAACCCTAAACCCTAAACCCAAGGCTTCTATAGCCTGAACGTCTATCACCTTCAAGAGGCAAATGAAATGGGAAGCTCGACACTCTCCAACCATCAGGGTAACGGCTTCGGGTTCTGGGGTTTGGGAGTTTAGGGTTTAGGGTTTAGGGTTGTGGGTTTAGGGGTCAGGGTTTAGGGATTGGGGCTTCGGGCAAGCCTGCGCCAGGAACCCGAAGTCCTTCAACCCGGGGTTTAGGGTTTAGGGTTTAGCGGTTTAGGGGTTTAGGGGCTTAAGGTTTAGGGTTTAGGGTTTAGGGGTTTAGAGGTTTAGGGGTTTAGGGGTTTAAGGGTTTAGGGGTTTAGGGGTTAGGATTTAGGGTTCGAAACCCTCGGAAAACCCACCAATCACAGGTTTGCATAAACTGTTTATGGGTCTTTATAAACCTCAAGCCCCAAATCCTTAAACACTGACGGCCTACATCCTTAACAACCTAAACCCTAAAACGCAGAAGGCTGAACTTTCAAGAAGTAATCATAGCTTGCCAAACCAGTGGCTTCTGCAAACCAGCCAAGGCAAATGTCTCCGGCAAAACCTGGCACAGGCTTAATTCATCACTCATCCACTAGAGACTGTAGAGTAGAGATTCGCAGAGCAATCTTGAAGCTTGGGTTTTCGAACCCAGGGGGCTTGCGGTTTAGAGTCCTGTAGGGATGTGGTGGATTCGAGTCAAGCAACTTGAGAAGTTCTTGAAATGACACCAAAGCTGGGTTGACATTGTTGGAAGCTCTAGATATTTATATGAAGAGATATCTATAATGGCTTGATTCGACTCAAAAACTGCTTGGTTCACATTCCAAAGGAGGGGGTTTTGAATAAAAGACCCTGAACCCTAAACCCTAAACCCTAAAACCCTAAACCCTAAACCCTAAAACCCTGAACCCTGAACCCTAAAACCCTAAACCCTAAACCATGAAGGCTCGCTCTTGTTGAGGGCTCCTTTGGTCCTTAAGGTTTCGGGGCCTGCACTTACATTCGGCTTGGGGTTGGGGCCTTCGTTCGATGACCCGCTTCCCCTCCGCGGCCCAAACCCCTAAAACCCTTAAACCCCACCAGAAACCAGGAAGAAAGCCCAAAAAGAACCTTCATGAAACCCTTGCTCGACTTTCGAAGCCCCGAAACCCTGAACCCTAAACCCTAAACTCTAAACCCTAAACCCTAAACCCTAAACCCTGAACCCTAAACCCTGAACCCTGAACCCTAAACCCTAAACCCTGAACCTCCAGGTGGTTGCTGCCCAGGAAAAGCTGCTGCAGTAGTTGCAGATCACCTCTCGAAGCTGATCTTCGGCTCGGAGTTGCTGCTGCAGGGCTCCCAAAGGGCGAAGGGTGGAGGGTTCAGGGTTTAGGCTCTAGGGTTTAGGGCTTAGGGTTTAGGGTTTAGGCTCTAGAGTTTAGGGTTTAGGTTTAGGGGATGGGCTTTATGTTTACGCTTAAGGCTTTTAGGGTAGGCTTCTCGAAACACGGAGAAACACTGCTGAAGCCTCCGGCTGGAACGTAGCTCATGCCCTCCCTCCCTCCCTCCCTCCCTCCCTCCCTCCCTCCCTCCCACCCTAAACCCTAAACCCTAAACCCTAAACCCTAAACACTCCCTCCCTCCATCCAGGCCTATGCTGTCCGGCAAGTGGGTGAGCCTCAACTTTTCATCAAGCGCTAGCTCGCTGGTTTCTCCGTTTCTACGGGCTCTGATCCGAGAGAAGCAGCTTCACAAAACCTCAGTCCAAGCTCGCAACCTGGATTCTTGCTAGGCAGCTTTTGGTCATACAGTATCAAGATTGGCTTTACTGTAAAAGTATATGCCCCATGAGGTACCTTAAGCTAAGTTCCTTAACAAGACCCCAAAAAAACCAACAGCACTGATCTCTTCGCAGCCAAGGAGCGTGTTGCTGCCTATATGTAGCTCCTTCAACGCCTCGAGGCGCGAAGAGGAGACACTCACAGAGGCACTTGAGAAAACATACAAGGTTTAGGGCTGAGGGTTTAGGGTTTAGGGTTTAGGGCCTATCAGACAGCGGACTGCAGTGCGTACGGCGTAGGGCTTCTGCTCTCAACCCGCCCCAAATGCTGCAGCTTTCTTGTCGAAGAAACAGTAGGCCCTACACTCTCAACCTTCGGTGCCTCAATACCCTAAACCCTAACTAAACCCTCAATGCCTCAATACCTTAAACCCTAAACCCTCAATGCCTCAATACCCTAAACCCTAGACCCTCAAGGCGTCAATACAAAAGCCCCTATTCCGAAGAGCAGCAGCGTCTCTGCTAAGTTCAACGCCAATGTCACGGATAAAGTTGGGTTCTTACTACGGGACTTACTTGAAGGTGCCACAAGAAGAACATGCTGTACATAAATAAGGTTGGGGCCTGAACACTTAGAACAGGGTGGTGGGCTCCTTTATAGTATTATTACAATAAGGAACCCTAACAGTAATATTGGTAATGATTTAGGCCTCTATATTATTATGACGGCATGATGATCTCAAAGTCCCTAAACCCTGAACCCCCGTTTACATCCAGGCCCTTTGCTCAAAGGCCGTCCGACGCCTCGCGTGATTAGCTAGGCTACCAGTAGGAAGGTACCCTTTTCCTACTGTGGAGCTGTAATGAAAAGAAGGTTCTAAAGGCACATCATCGAGGTCTTCCGTACTTTATTCGCCACTGAGACCCCCCTAAAAACCTAAACCCTAAACCCTTACCTTCAAAGAGCCCATGCGCAGGAGTGCCTGCAACCTGCCCAAGTTCTCCGGCAGTTCGTTTAGCCTCCCGTCGGGTAGGGTTTAGGGTTTAGGGTTTAGCGTTGAGGGTGCTACAAGCTGAAGGCAGGCGTGTTGGCATGGAGGCTTCGAGTGGCTTTGCAGAGGTTGTTGGCCACGGTTTAGCCAAGGTTATGATCGTCACTACGTCTTCTTTACGAAAACAATCTCTATATTCATTCTCTTCTTCGACTTTCGGAAGCATAGTGGGCATACAGCTAAGGCCAGCCACGGAAGGAGCATTCCTGTGCAAGAGCAGTAGTGACAGCTGCTGAAAGCAAACGAAGACAACCAGAAAATCACGGTAAGCATGTGCAATTAGGCCCTGGATGAATCCCCAGTGCCAACACCCAACTGCAAGAAAAGCACCAAGTCACGCCCTGAACCTGAAAACCCTAAACCCTAAACTCTGAACCCCCAAGGCCCCAAACCCTCCACCAGACACCGCTGATGTCAACAAAAACTGCATCTCAGGAGCTGGTTTGACCCCAGGTGCACCGTCTCAAGCTCAGCTAGCCTTTAGGGCTTAGAGTTTAGGGTT
>CAJNDV010020324.1:24597-35209 GCA_905221635.1 Symbiodinium sp. CCMP2456 | reverse complement strand
TAGGGTTTCGGTTTAGGGTTTCGGGTGTTGTTTTGAGCGCCCTTTTCCGTCAGCACCGTAGTAGGGTTTAAGGTTTAGCGTATAGGGTTTAGGGTTTAGGGACCCTTTGGGTGTTTAGACAAACCTAAACCCCAAACCCTAAAGTATAGGGTTTAGAGTTTGGGCTTTGGGCTGTGGATTTTGGCGTCGTGGCGCCTCAAAAGCTTGGAGCTCCCGGAAGTTTTAAGGCTTTAGGGTTGAGGATGCAAGGTCAGGTTGGGGGATTCGATGGTTTATGGTGTATGGGCCTCAAAGAAACAGGAGCCTTAACAATGAGAATAAGGGTTTGGTGGACCTTATACAAGGAAAGAGTCAGAAGCCTCCCTGGTAACTAGTCTGTGTTGCAAGGGCTCATAAGATCTCTGGTCGATTCTGTAGTGCACCATAAAGGTCTCTATGAAATTGAGGCTTCCACTATGCCTGTCTTCGGCTGACGGACAAACCCCATACCGACTGTAGAGGCACGATGATTGAACCCACTAGACCCAAGAGTCGCCCCTATCTTCCAGCTGTCAAAAACACCCTTAAGCTCTAAAACATCTTATAAACCCTAAACCCTAAACCTTAAACCATAAACCTCAAACATCTCATAAACCCTAAACCCTAAACCCTAAACCTTAAACCCTAAACCCTAAACCCTAAACCTTGAACGCTAAACCCTAATCCACTGGGACGCTGAGACCCTAAGCGGAGGATCAAGGCGCAGCTGTCTGCCAGCACCAGGGTATCTCCATCCTGTGGGTTTAGGGTTTAGGGTTTAGGGTTTTGGGTTTAGGGTTTAGGGTTTAGGGTTTAGGGCTGATGACATCCATCCTGATCCCAGAGACTCCAATACCCCTTAATTAAGGAATATACCTTAAATCATATTAGGGATCCTACTATAATTTAAGGTATATTCCTTAACTAAGGGGTATTGGAGTCTCTGGGATGACAGGGACACCACCATGAGCTGACGTCGTTATGGTACTGTAGGGGCTTTAATAGTTAGAAGAGGGTTTTGGGGCCCATTATACTTTACTTGTTTTATAACAAGGAACCCCCAAAACCGTATCGGTAGTTTTTATGATCCCGAAAGTAGAGCGGGTTGGGATCCGAAACCGGGAACTCGGCACCTGAACCCGACGACAATCGATTTCGAGCTTGGCCTTTCGAACTTGCTTGCTGTCTGACTCATATAGAAGCCTTAATGAGTAGAATAGGGCTTTGGGGGCATATGCTACTATGACTATAATAAGGAACCCCCAAAATAGTTTTGGTCATTATGTAGGCCCCTATATTAACCTTGAAGCTTGCAAGTGCGCACACTTGCATCTAAACTGCGAAACCATGCGACGACATCCCTGAACGGAGCGACATCCAGATGATAGCCTATTTCTATTATGCTTATCCTATTCTTAAACTAATCAAAAACCCTAAACCCTAAACCCTAAACCCCTGTTCTTATAAACTGAAAAGGGAACATCCGGATGTCCTGGAGCTCTGCATGCGTCGAGCAGACAAGGCGAACCTGCTAAAGGGAGGATTTAAATTTAGTTTAAGCTGTCAGGATGTGGGGAATACAGGGTTTGGGGTTTAGGGTTTAGGGTTTGGGGCTTAAGACTGGGATACTGCTAGTCATCACCATTTTGCCATAAGAAGCCGCACTTATAGGTCATAGGTTCAACCGATCAGAAAAGAAGCAATGCAAATTATCTTCTTTCTGGCAAGCGACAAAACCACATCAGCCTGACGCGACTCCTCCATTCCAACCCCCCATCATCATCACCATCACCATCATGCACAGCATCATTCTCAATATCATTGCCACCAACCCTTTTAATGGGGGCGCGGGGCGAGAACATGAACATTTCTCGGTTGCGCGGTCCACTGGCCAAAAGCCACAAAACCTGCGGCCAAAATCCTCAAGCGCAACATCAATCCCAGGATCAGAAGCTGCGACGCACTGAAGCCTGAAAGTCCTGTCTCCCTAACGCCTGAACCTACACTGGGCTTCGGGTGACAGGCAAAGCAGGCAAAGACGAGGAGCCCTTTCCCGCTCCACATCCAGCTGCTGTGCCACGACATCGCGAGCTTCCGCCACCGGCACCACGTCACCCAGTGGCCTTGCGACTCGGTTTAGGGTATAGGGTTTTGGTAGCCTAGGTCCCAGAATGACATCTACCATTCCCGGAACACTTACAAGAAACATTCTCAATCTTCGCAGCACGATGACTGTCACCTGTGTTGTTATTCTTTCCTGGACGGGAAAGCTGGCTAAGTTCGTTTACTCACTCATACACAAGATTACACAAGCCGAGCAACGTTAAAGCCCAAGCTAACTTACAGAGCTCGTAGATTAGATTTACTTCCGGCAGCAGCCACCGACGTCATAAGTAGTGCCTCTTCCGACACTCGAAAACACCTGAAACACCCCAAAACGAAGAAAAATATTCGCTGGCGAATAGCAAAAACAGTTGCAACCCCGACTTCCGCCGAGCATCCCAAGCTGGCCCTCACAGGCCACGGCTTCGCCGCTGAGGAGCCGGAACGCCATAGCTTTCTAAGAGTTTAGGGTTTTGGGTTTATGTTTAGGGTTTAGGGTTTGTGTAAGGACTTCGGTCGGATTTGTTTTAGGGTTTTTAAGGGTGTCGTAGGCTGTCTACGGAGAGTTAGAAGGGTTTAGGGTTTAGGGTGATAAGGGTTTTGCAAGAATCTGTTGGGTTTTAGGGGCTGGGGCTTAGAGTTTGGTGCTGTTGATACGGATGTCTGTAAGGATTTTGATAAGCATGTCAAGAGATAGCGGCTTTCAGTTTTTGCGGGCTGAAGGCTTTCTCGGTGCAGGGTCTTAGGTTTTCGGGGTTAAAGGTTTCAGGCATTGAGCTCAACTGCTAAAGGCTTAAAGGGTTTGAGTTCGACAGCTTGGGCTCACTGCGCAGGTTTAGGATTAAAGGGCTTCTGGTCTAGTGTTTTGGATGCAGGAAGCTAGGGTGTTGCAATGCTTCCAATTTCGTGTGCTACGTCTGCTGCTTGGGTCATTGGTCTCGATAGCCGGCCACTTTGAGTTGCGGATTAAGCACCGACCATGCAGCCATAAAGTGAAACCCAGAAAGACTGATCAAGCCCGGGCTCGGGGTTTTCGAGGTGAGACGTTGGTTTGTTGGAGCGAGGGATGTGCTTCAAGTTTGCGATTCATAATTTAGGGCTTAGGGCCCAAACGACCCAAGGAACGCCCAAATTTCAGTCGGGGCCCCAGGATACTTTGGATGTGCTGCGGATTTGGGGGTGGGGCAACAACACGCTCAACGGTGAGACCCCCAAATTCAATCCATCATTAAACCCAGCATCTCAGCTTGCAGGCACGCGACGTTGCTTTAAGATCAAAGCTCCCTAGCTGGAACCCTAAACCCTGAACCCTAAACGGCGCTAAACCCTGAACCACCAGAGGACTGTGAGCCTAATCCTCGAATGCTTCAACATGAGTGAGCTCTGCCCCGGACCGGTTTTGAGACCAAAACACGAAATCGTCAAAACCTACAATTCGAAACCCTCAAACCCTAAAAGCCACAACCCACAGCTTAACAATCCTAAACCTCTGAAGGAGCTGGAAAGTTCGTCCGCATCTCTGTCCCTCAAGTCGTCACGCCTGATCCCCAGAATCTAATGGTTCGGAGCTTGGGGTCTAGGGTTCACGATTTAGTGTTTTTGAACTTATGCCCACATCTTGCTCCTATGTTTTACTTAACTTGAGACTCCAGGGCTTCTCAGACATTAGTGTTTTGGAAATATACCTAACCGTAAACCCAACCATTCATTCAAGGACTCTCATAGAATCCTCCAGAAGGCCTGCCGATGCAGCCTTAAACGCTGAACCCTAAACCCAAAAACCCTAAACCCTAAACCCAACGGTAGGGTTTAGGGTTTAGGGTTTAGGTTCCCTGAAAACTGGACCCTAACACCTAAAACAAAAAAAAACTCAGGCACTTGCGAAGCGCTGCTTCTCGTGCACTGCGTGGCAGCCAAAGTTCTTCCCGATGGTGACATGCCAGTACCTCAAGGGCTTAGACAGCTTATGGCTTAGACCTTACCTTGGCCAAGATCGTCTTTTGGGATGATGACGTAGAGCCCAGGGCTTGGGGTTTGGGGTTGAGGGTTTAGGGCTGAATGCTTTCTATTGACAACCCTGTAAAAAAAAACGGGCTTCGGGCTCCCTGGCTAGGGAAAGGGGAAGGGCTTTCGGGTTTAGGAATTCCTGGAGCTCACCCTTCAGAGCTTTGGGCATAGGGACACGCTGGAGGGTCCTGGTACAACAACACGGGACAATGAGGGGATGTTGTTGCTAACTTTTTCGGAACCTAAACCCTTCAAGTATCCCTTCAAGGATCCTCCGGGAAGCCGCTATAGAAGATGCTTTCGTCTCAACCCCAAAGCCCGATCCGAAATCCTCTGCGGGATCGAAAAATCCAGAATCTTAGAACCCTGATTCAGGGTTTGAGGGTTAAGGGTTCAAGTGCTCTGCTTTAGGATCCCGGGCTTGTGGTCTTGGACCGGGCCGTTTGCAGGCAAACTTGCCCCATTGCATAATCCCTAAACCCTAAACCCTAAACCCTCAACCCTAAGCCCTAAACCCTAAACCCTAAGCCCTAAACCCTGCCCTAAACCCTCAACCCTAAGCCCTAGACCCTAAACCCTTCCCACTGATTCAACGTGGAGCTTCTAGGCCCCTGATCCTTCACGCAACTACAAACCATCCGCACACAGCAAAACGATCCCACGGGATTGAATCCAAAAAACACTATCAACATCAGGGACTACATGGGGCTGCTGGCATTCATGATTCAGGCCCTTGTATAGGTCCTTATATAAGACTCAGAACTCCCCCAAAATCAAATCAACTCCACCGGAATTCCCTGGTAGCCGGGTGGCGGCTTGTGATTTTCATCCAGGTGCTGCTTGATCTTCTGGGCAATTTTCGTCCCTTCCGGGTCGACGCAGTTAGGCGTACAGACTAGCTCTTCCAAGGGCTCGGAGTCTAGGGTCTGGGGTGCATAGCATAGCCAAACAATGCTTATAGTTATAGTGGCAACTTAAACTGACTTGCCAATAAACTCAGATGAAAAAACGGGGGACTAGGGTTTTGACGGCGTTGAGTGGCAAGTGTATACACATGGATGTATGGATGTATGTAATGTATGTGTGTATGTAAGTATGTATGTATGTATGTATGTATGTATGTATGTATGCATGTATGTATGTATGTATGAATGTATGGATGGATGGATGGACGGATGGATGGATGGATGGATGGATATATGCATGTATGTATGTCTACATATACAGATACATATACATATACATATACAGATACATACATACATACATACATACATACATACATACATGCATGCATGCATACATACATACATACATACATAGATACATACAGATACATACAGATACATACAGATACATACAGATACATACAGATACATACAGATACATACATGCATGCATATCTGTATATACATATGAAACCGAAACACCAATGCAGTGCTTAAGCCGAGCGCCGGAAACTGATTGAGAAACTCCTGGTTCTACGTCGCGAGTAAGAAACACAGATCCATACTGAGAACACAAAATCAAGAAAGATAATAGTGTAGTATAGTAGCGTATAGTATAGTAGAGTGAAGTGTATAGTATGGTAGCGTATAGTATAGTCTATTATATTATTTAAACGTCCCCCCATCCCCCCAGCCCAGGCAGCCCAGCCGCCCCCGGCCCAGACAGCCCCAGCAGCTAGCAGCCCGCCAGCCCCAGCCCACCAGGCCAGCCCAGTCCAGCCCACCCCGTCGCCAGCTCCTAAAACCAACAGCAAAACACAAAACTGTCGCAAAACCCGGACCCAGCCCAGCCCAGCCCAGCCCGGCCCAGCCCGTTCCCAAAAATCAAACATGAAAAGCAAAAATAAAACCGGCTAAACACCCCGGACCCAAACCCGATACCATTTCTATGAACCCTGAAACCCTAAACCCTAAACCCCAAACTCCTAAACCCCGAAACCCTAAACCCTCAAACCCTAAACTCTATCCCCGAACTCCTAAACACCCAAACTCCTAAACCCCCAAACTCCTAAACCCCGAAACCCCGAAAAACCCCGAAAAACCCCGAAAACCCCCGAAACCCTGAAACCCTGCAACCCTGAAACCCGAGATCCTAAGCCCGAGAGCTGGGGAGCTAACTACGGCGTCAAGGTTTTGAGGCGCAGGGGGTTGGGGGGAGGGTCGGGGGTGTTGTTACCCAGAGAACCCAATATCCCTTAATTAAGGAGTATACCTTAAATTATAGGGCCCTGAATACTATGGTTTAAGGTATATTCCTTAATTAAGGGGTATTGGGTTCTCTGGGTAGATTTAGGGTGAGCCAAGCCTTCCCGCTCTTGCTTTCCGAACTCTTCCAGGGCCGACTGGGAGAATTTCACCTTGAGGTCATAGGCAGGTGGAACACAGGTATTACAGGGGCCTTAAGAATCACAAGAGGGCTTTAGGCTTGCAGTCGGGCTTCTTCGTCAAAAGATAATACAACAACTATATAGGGACGATCAGGATATACATTGCTAATTATGTAGGCTTCAATGGTAGGAATAAACCATGAAAGCAGCCGTGTACAGGTTCAGGCTTGGCGGTTTCTGGTGTGGATGCACCCAGTATACACACACACATGTGTATATGAAGATAAATACAGGAAGTCTGGGTTCACGGTCAACTCGACAATGGGCATAAAGCTCATCGACAGACGGCTTTTTGATTCATGGCTACCACCACTACAAGTGTCACGATTCTCATTCGGGCTTGGCACCAACATTGGCAGTTCGCTTTGGACGGCACCTCTTGTGTACGAGGTCGCCACTTTCATCAACTTCCGCAGCGACATGTCTTCAACATGATCCTCCTTAACGCCCAAAGGGCCCTAAACCTTAACACCCCAAACCCCAAACCCCAAACCCTAAACCCTAAATCCTAAGCCCTAAATCCTAAACCCGAAACCCCAAAACCGAAACCCTAATTACAACATCATGCCACGCACTAAATCCAGAACCTGACCCTGGCCATCACACGGCAAAACATACACAAACTGAAAAGAAAAAATGCTGGGGACGTGAGGACTGTATCACTGCCCATTTCGGTCGGAAGCTTCTGGTACTGTAAGGGCCTTTACAATTAGAACCGGGGGTTTCGGGCTCCTTAATACTATAAACATAATAAGGGGCCTTTAGGGTTTAGGGTTTAGGGTTTAGGGTTTAGGGTTTAGGGTTTAGGGTTTAGGGTTTAGGGTTTATGGAATAAGATTTGTAATTCTTGAGGCTTCTATATTACAGATCTAGAAGAAGTCTGAGGGAAGCCACAAGGCGCCACCAGCATCACGGAATCCTCCACCCCGACGCCCAAACCCCTGAAATCGGAGCTCAAGCAACCAGAATAGGGTTTGGTGGTATACGGTTTAGGGTTTAGGGTTTAGGTTTTAGGGTTTAGGGTCTGGTGGTATACTTTAGTCCTAGTATATACGGACGTTGAGGTCGAGGGGACTCTATTTCTAGGTTACTAGGCTTTCAGACCCCTAGACTGACCCTTCGACCGTCAGAACTCGACCACTGAATTCTATCTAAACCAAGAGCTTAAAGTCGATCCTGACCACAAAGCAACATCGACAGCCTGCCTTCAAAAAACAAGACCTCAGCGAAAGTCGCAACGCCCAAATCCCCAAAGAGCCAGGTAAGCAGACCGGTTTAGGCTTTAGGTCTTCGGGTGAGTAAGGTGGAAGGTTCAGGGCTTGGGGAAAGTGGCTTACACCAACTCTGAGTTTCAAACGCCCAAATCCCCAAACCCCTAAACCCCAAACCCCATTTCAAACCCCTATATCCCTAAACCCCTAAACTCCTAAATCCCTATATCCCTAAACCCCTAAACGCCTAAACCCCTCTATCCCTAAAGCCCTAAACCCCTAAACCAGAAAAGCTTGGAGCTTTAGGTCCTCAAAGCCTACGAGACTGCAGACCGTAACAAACATCCACTTCCACTCTGCACCCCAGTCTACCTCGCACCCTACGCCGGAACTTTCTTCCCCGAACAAGCCACGGAAATGAAGGGTTATAACTTGTCAGAAGAAAATTACAAGAAAACGAAACAAGTTGAAAAGCTGGGTATCGGTATTGGAACGTAGCTAAACGCCAGAAACCCTAACCCCTAAACCTTACACCCTCAACCCCATTCTCAAGGCCCAACTCCCCAAGCCCCAAAACTCTCTCTCTAAACCCTAAACCCTAATATAGGTTAGAACTATTAGTTACCCTACATATAACCCTACTGATAACTACCCATGAACCTCCGAGTAGGCCCAACTCCTTAAGCCCAAGACTCTGGAGCCACTATACCCTAAACCGTAAGCCCTAAACTACCCGAAAACCCTGAACCCTAAACCCTAAACCCTAAACCCTAAACCCCTAAGCCCTAAACCCTAAGCCCTAAACCCTCATTAGCCCTAAGAGCCCCAAAAGCAACGAGGCCCCTGCAGCATCCTCCAGCATGTCATCCGGCATGTCAGGTGGCCAAAGGATCCGGGCCTTCGGTTTAGGTAGAGGGTTTAGGGCTTAGGGTTTTAGGGCTTAGGGTTTTAGGGCTTAGGGTTTAGGGTTTAGGGTTGCGGGTTTAGGGCTTAGGGCTTAGGGTTGCGGGTTTAGGGCTTAGGGATTAGGGTTTAGGGTGTGTATCGGGTTTGATAAAGGGCTTTTGCAGTTTCCTCAGAGTTTTGCTGCGGCTCGCTTGGCTATACCTCTGTCTGGATCCTGGTTACTTGGAGCTTCATAGGTAGTTAAAATATAAAAGTCGGGTTATATGTAAGGTAAGTATAGGTATGACCTATATTGGGGTACTTATAACTCCACTTATAACTACCCAAGAACCTCCAAGTAGACCCTAAACCCTAAACCTCTTAAGGAACCCTTAAAGGAACCCATTCAGGGTTACTTATAACTACCCATGAACCTCCAAGTAGCACACGCCAAAAAGCCCTAAACCCTAAACTCTGAACCCTAACACCTAAACCCTGAACCCTAAACCCGAAACCCCTGAACCCTAAACCCTGGACCTCACAGTTCCGAACACCCTTAACCATCTCTCAGCCACGGACTCCCCACAGTGTCTTGTACTCCTGCAGGCGTCTTTGAGATGCAGCTCTTCGCAGGATGAGCAAGATGGTCGGGTACAGAATTGCACTGATGGACAAAACCCTGCGTAAGCCACAGCATTGAATACCTCCGGAAGTTTTGGGTATTTGAGTATTTGAGGTATTGCAGGATGTTGTCCACCAACAGTAGGTCACCAGAAGGGCCCGATGCGACTAGGCGTGTCTCGAAGAGCTACCGGGCCAGAAAGATCAACTGTAGTCCTGATAGAAGGCCTGAATAATTAGAATCGGGTTTGGGGGTGTTTCTAAACCCTGAACCCCTAAACCCTACACAAACCCTAAACCCTAACTAAACCTGAAACCCTAAACCCTAAACCCTAAACTTCTAAATCTTCGTGCAATTCCCGTCCTCCTTGTCCTTCTGCTCGTCCTGGTTGTTTGCCATGCCTGGGTTCAACAGCGAAGACATGCACGTGCAGACGATGTCTCATGTCTGCACACATCCCACAAGCTCCTGAAAAAAACTAAACATCTCCAAAAGCCCACATGTAGAGTCCGTAAGCACCTAGCAAACACAACTACAAAGAACAAGCCGTTCCGAACCTTGCGAAGTACACGTAGCAGAATATCACAACCACAAAAGAAGACAGCTGAGTAGACGCGCTCGAATGTGTGTGTGTGTGTGTGTCTGGATGCCAAAACACTATTCAATTCAAACGTGTTTGTAAGGGTTGCTGTTTGCACCATGTCTGTAGGCAGGTAGCGCGCAGGCCGTCAGGTAGGCATATATATATATATATATGCATTGATATACACCTACCTACCTGCCTACCTACCTACCTGCCTGCCTGCCTACCTACCTACCTACCTACCTACCTACCTACCTACCTACATACATATACCTGTGTATGTATATATATATATATATAATGTGTATATATATATATATATAAACGTAAAGGTATGTGTGTGTATGTATATATATATATGTAACCAGTACGTATGCGTGTACATATGCATGTATGTACGCGAAACCATTTACGCACGTTTTCACATGACAACACATAGATGCGCATAGAGGCATATGCACATGCAAGTGCGTGCATGTGTGTGTGTGTGCGGGGTGTGTGTGTGTGTGTGTGTGTGTGTGTGTGTGTGCGTGTGTATGTGTTTGTGCGCGCACGTGCACGCACATACTTGTGCAGAGGTGCATGATAGCTCGTGCAGAATTTCAGGAGATGTACATGCACAAACCTACATAAACAAAGCCTTGTGCAATATCCATTTCCATAAAAGAATCTGTGTACACAAGTACATGTGTACATATCAAGATACATGTGTAAATACATACATACTTGCTTACCTTACCTACTTACATACTTACATATTTACATACTTACATACTTACACACTTACA
>CAJNDV010020324.1:12424-24497 GCA_905221635.1 Symbiodinium sp. CCMP2456 | reverse complement strand
ACATACATACATACATACATACATCCATGCAGGCAGGCAGGCAGGCAGACAGACAGACAGACAGGCATCCATACATGCATACATGCATACATGCATACATGCATACATGCATACATGCATACATGCATACAAGCATACATGCATACATGCATGCATACCCGCATATATGCATGCTTGTATATATATATATACACATACATGTACATACACAAATCAATACATGCATATATATATATATACATATATACATATATATATATATACATGTATATTCACTTGCGATATGTACATGTACATATGAATACTGCACACGCATACACACACAAAAACGCATACAGACGCAAGTACGACTACCATGCATCCATAACTCAATCCATCCGTACATGTGTACACACATACACACTTTTAACAGCCGGGGAGCCTGTGGGAGAGGGCGCCGGAGACTGGGCGCTGGTTGTACCTACCTTGCCCCTCTGCTGCCTTTGGGGTGGCCCGGCGGCGCAGCGCTTCGGAGTTTTCTGTCTTGGAGACGGGTTTGCGATGTTCGACGTGGGCAAGCATCCAAAGGGCGAGCATCGGATCTGGGACCTCAAACAACTCTCACCCAACACTCAAACCACCAATTTCGGCGCATGGGAATTTCCAAGCTCGGGTCCGAAGCCCTACGATGACAAAGAAAAATCGAGCAGCAGCGACGACAAGAGAGCGGCGGGCTTATGCAAGAGGACTTGAAGCAGGAGCAGCGGCACGACAGCACGAGGGGCAGAAGCACAATCATCATCATCATCATCAACAACAAGAATAATGTCATCATGGTGGCTCCGTGGCGGTGATCATCGTCATCATTGTCTCAAGCGCTTGCGCGGTCATTCTCATCATGGTATTGATCAGCATCCTAGTCTGCTTCGGCACGTTCATCGCCGGAATCACTATCACCACTCTCAGACAGTCGCCGTAACCGTCATCACCATCATCCTCATCCCGCAGGTCAACATAGTCCTCTTCTCCATCTGCACCCAAGCAACACCCCACCACCTCCAGCATTAACGTCTGATCTAAGTCCGGAAAATCAAATTTACACCTTCTCAGATGTGGGCTTTGGGATTGTGCACTTTGGGCCTCTGATCAACTGCCGAGCGGAGGCTTTTAACGTCGAGTCTGGGACCTGCAGATCCTGATCACCAAAATTCTGAAAGCCTGCTTGGAGGTTCATGGGTAGTTATAAGTAGGGTTAGAAGCAGGGTAACTATAGCTATAACCCCTATTAGGGACCTTATAACTCCACTTATAACTACCCATGGTGCTTCCCGGTACGCAGCTGTTTTGGCGGTCTCGCTGACTGCGCCGATTGGTGATACAGGACAAAAGGCTTCGTGATAGGAACACGAAGCGGAGTGAGAATAAACAGTAACAGTAATCAGCTAGCCTTCGGGTTTAGGGTTTACGCTGGCTCCGAAATCCGGCCGTTTCAAATTCCGACAGCAGGGGAAACACGACAAGCTCAATCGGTGTCGAGCCGTCTTCTGCAGCTCACCTCTCGTACGAACTATCGGAAAGAAGGCTGATAACCCTAAACCCGAAACCCGAAACCCGAAACCCTAAACACTAAACCCTATATAAACCCTAAACCCTAAACCCTAAACCCTAAACCCTAAACCCTAAACCCTAAACCCTAAACCCTAAACCCCATACCCTAGGATGTCAACCGCAAGCCCTGAGTCGGCGCGTCCAAGGCCCGACAGAGAGAGAGCTGAACACCTGGACCTAGACCCCAAAGCCCCAATCCTGTTTAGGGTTTAGGGTTTAGGGTTTAGGGTTTAGGGTTTACCGCAAACTACCGCAAATCCTACTTGGAGGCTCATGGGTAGTTATAAGTAGGGTTATAAGTAGGGTAGCTATAGATATAACCTATATTAGGGGACGTATAACTCCACATATAACCACCCATGAACCTCCAAGTAAACCCTCAAAACCAAGCCCTAAATCCGAAACCACGGCAGCACCCAGCTCACGAGTGAGACCTGAGCGGGATCGGGGTTGAAGGGCTCGGGCCTTTGGGATTCAGGGTTGTGTGGGCTCTGGGGGTGTACAGTCTCAGCATCATAGGTTAAGGATTCCTTTTTGGTTTTGAGGTGTTGTGGTGCAGGGAGGCTGGGAATAAGGCTGAAGTCGTTCCGGCCATACTTCGAGGATAACAAGGAGCCAGGGGACCGGGGGTCCATGACAAGCCTCACAGATTCCCTAACTCTACTATCACTAGCACAGCCGCAGCCAAGGGCGGCGCTGGTCCTAAGACTTAAGACTGACATCATGGTATCATGATTACCAAGAGTATGGATGCTGATGCAAGTGTTTTCGTCTGGTTCGCCAAGCCCACACCCGCTTCGCGTTTCAGGCCGGATGCTTCGTCTTCAAAAATTCAGACTCCCAAGGGCCTGACTTCGTCCAGGCCCATGGTGCCGTGTCTGCTCACATGCTCAAAACCAGTACGCGATTCGGAAAGGAACTGGCGCTGGCGGTGCTTATGAGATGTGCGTGCTAGTTGCATCATTGCTGACATTACAATTCCTCCTCCTACTACGACTACGACTACGAAGTTGCTTCAATCCCAGCGTGCAGTCCAAAGCTGCGGGCATCAGAGCACGTATTGGACAACAAACGCAGGGTAAGCTTGCTCTCGATCGAATATGACGAACTCCTGGTGAATTTGATTGGGATTGTGATGCCCATGGATTCGCCCAGGGTTCACAACAACAGAACCATGTGTACCTGTTGCACCATCTCTTTTGGGAGGCCGACGTTCCCCTTTTCGGGTTTGAGATGCGTGGAAAGCATCACCAAGCGCCACACGAGCAATGATCAAGGTCCTCTCGTGTTTACACGAGCACGCCTTGCCACTGTGCGTTTGGCATGTGTACTGGTGGCACTTGCAGGCAGCACCTGCAAAGTAGACACCATCCCCGTACATACCGCGAGCGCACGTCCTATGATCGAAGCCATCCATGACGATGGCATCAGCATTCTCCCAGGAGGTACCATGCAACAGTATCTTCTCTTGCACATCAGAGGCCATGGTCTCCCCACAATTCAGATAAGATTGAGAAAAAGTCATCACGCCCGAATGTATGCTAAAATCTAGTTCGAGATCTGCATGTTGCACAGAGACGTTGTATTTCGTATGGTCCTCCCTCATCGCAGCAAGCCTGGTCTGATAACGATGCCAAAGCCGAAAGTTCTCAATGCGGTGGACTGACTTGACCTCCGCTTTCTGCATGCAGAAGCAAGGACTTGACCAGTCGCGAAAGTGACCTGTCTTTACGAGGATGACCCTAATCCACTCGAGCATGGGCCGATCTTTCACTTCCACATAACAAGATTCCAAGTTGTCGCTCTGTGTAAGCAGAACTGCTGGGCTACTCTCCCACTGCGCCGGTACCCCCATGCGAATGCGGATATTGCGCACTTTTTTGGTGATGGTATGCTGTTGGGTCATTCGCCTGAAATCAACCAGGCGTGCAACGCCCCCAGCTACTATGGTCGCCGTGCAACACTTCTGGCCGTCGGCGAGGTATTCCACATAGGCACGGTGCATCTGCTCGCTGCCCTCCGGCGTGAATGCATGCCAGCAACCGTCCAGCTCGTACTGCCAAAATGCCCCATGGTTGACGGAACTTGTGAGCGGTCGCAACTTCTCGAGCTGCTCCTCTGCATGGATCCGCCTCACATTCTCATCATTCAATTGAGCCTCGGAGTGGGCACAGGCACTATACTCTTACTAAACCGTTGATCTGCATCCAAACATCTGCAGAAGTTCACTTACATATTTGCTTAGCACATCTGTACCCCTCGTTGTTACGTCAATGTGGTGCCCCAGCCCCGCCTGCAGCTGCTTTAGCTTCTCATCAGCTAGACATTGCTGCTGCCGCCAGCTGGCCTCCGCGTCCTTTAGCAATGCGAGCTGCTCTTGTTGCTCTTGCCAGCTAGCCTGAAGCTTCTGCACCTGCTTCTCTTCTACGTCTTGCTTCTCCTGCAAGTTGGCGCGCAGACTCTTTTCCTGGCACAATGCCTCCTCGGTGGCAACAAGCTTTTTTCGAACCTCAGCGAGCTCCTTTAGCGCCCAAGTCGTCTCCCCTCCAGCCGAGGACTTCCCAGGCCTCTGCCACGCGGTCGCAGAATCCTTGGACCTATGCCAAGACGCATCTGCACCTTTGTGACCGGACCATTGAAGCCATCCGTACCAATCCTCGCGCGAATCCCTGGAGTCGTTTGAGTCTCTGGAGTCTCGCGAATCATCTCGTGGGATGGGTGGAATCGGCTCTGGAGCTCGGAAGGCGGCTTTGGGTGGGTGGAACGCGGCTCTTGGATGCAATCTGTCCGTCGAATCACGAGAATCTCTTGAGTCGCTCCTGTCCTGCCGCGAATCCCTAGTTTCTTGCAAGCGCGGACGCGCCATCCTCTCACGAAAAGCAGTCTTCATTGGTGCCGTCATCGCGAATCTAGGCCACTTGGGCGGTGCTAGCAGGTAGGCTTCCCACGATTGCCCATCCGAGCGCTTCGTGCCTCGGCTTGCCTCAGCCGGCTTGACCTCGGCAGGGTCATCTCGATGCTTCAGCCGAGGCCGCATCCAGCTCTTCGTTGATCTTCTCCTCGACTTGCAAAGCCATGGGTTGCGAAATGGTGACGGCAGCCACAGGACGCTTGTTCTCCGTGCTCTCATGCATGCGAAGCAAGACAGACCTACCATTCAAAGCCCCTGGGCAGCGGCAGGTCAGTGACACAAGCTGTCAGGTTGCAATTCGTGCGGAGGTACAGGGGGGCCCTTGCTTAAGATCTACGGCTCGAGGGCCCGACGATAAAGCCACCGATCCCGTGGCCTTAACCATCTGGACAAAGCTGGTTATGAGGTAAAGATCAAACATGAAGGCCGGGTGTGGTAGCATTGAGAGGATAGGTAGAAGGTGAGAGTAGCAACAGGAGGAGGTAGGCGGTATGAGTGGCAGGTAAAGGTACTGACAGCTAGGAATGAGGTTTCGGAGTGGGAACTTTGCAGGGGGTAGTAGGAAGCTGCAGAAGGTGTTCGTAGCTCGGAAGCCTAGGAAGTAGTACTTGCTAGCATATGCGCAGCAGTATCAACAGCATCACCATCAACCTCGTCCTCCTCATCATGATTCTCCTTCGCATTAGCTCTAACAATGACACACTTACGGTACTCATGTCATAGCCTTACTTTAGAAGTCGCCTGATCCTTCAAGCACTCACCCAAGCCTCCTCCTGCAGAGCTGGGCTGATCCATGGCTGCCATGATCAGCAGCTACATGTTGGATTCAGGCTTGGCTTCAGGGAACTTATGCCCTGAGTTTATAATAGTTTATAGAACCTGGCGAACTTGAAGTAGATAAGACAATCTCCTGAAAAAGCCAGAGCTTGGACCCAAAAGGTTCCCGAAAGCCGTGCATCAACAACTGCTTCGGTCGAGGGACGGCCCCGCACAGTGTGGAAAGCTTAGATCTGACGTAGAGGCCTGAGTGGAAAGACTGGGGCTCTTATGCGGACCTCATGCCTGAACCCTCAAGCTCAACCTTAAACCCATCAACCCTCCCCCTTGTTGGCGGGATGAGAAACCCTGCGAATCATCTCGAGAACCCTGGCATGCCCAAGAACACTAAGAAACAAGAAGAAGCATCAACAAGCCGTCATACGTCGCAAAACTTGAGATGTTTACGGTTTGTGGGTTTAGGTTTAGAACTTTGGACCTGAGGCGCGCGGAGAAGTCAGATGTTGGCACTGGCACTCGTGGCTCACCTTTTCCATGTTGCCTTGACTGACCCATGATAATCATACATTTGTTGGCGTTTTCTTGCGGGACTTGGCTTTTGGGTCTCTGGCTGAGGGTTATGTAGCTGCCAAACCCTAAGCGCCAAAGCCCATGAGTCCCAAACCCTGAGTAAACCCGAGCAGGGCCTGTACACAACCCTTCTACAGTCCCTTAACTTCACCTAAGCCCTAAACACTAAGCCCTAAACCCTAAAACCTTAACCCTAAACCCTTAACATCCCTTACAAGCTTGACTTTCAGGACTCTAAGACCCCGATAGATCCACGCGTGCTCCCTTAAAGGAGTCCTTGCCGGACCCCTTAGAGACAGGCTTATTATAGGAACTCTTAAATCCTGACAGAACCCCTAAAGACTAAACCCTGACCCCTAAACCCTGAACCCTAAACTCTGAACCCTAAACCCTAAACCATAAACCCTAAACCCTAAACCCTAGTACAGGAACCCTTAAAGGAATCCTAAGCTCTGCAATCTTCTTGGCTCAGGGACGCCTCTCCGATCCCCTGTGACACTCCCGGCTCTCAGCCGCTTCCTGGCGTGTGCTTTCTTCGGGGGTTTAGGTCTTTACGGCTCCCTAACTCCCTAATCCCTAAACCCCAAACCCTAAAGCCCTAAACCCTCAATCCCTAAACCCTAAATCCCTAAACTCCCAACCCTTAGTTTTTTCGATTCCAATGCACTGGATCCAGGGTCTACTAGGGCTCAGGCTTTCAGGTTTGCGGTTTGAGGTTAAGCGTGGCTGGTTTTGGGCTTGTGGTTCAAGGATGCTCTGATTGGGGGGTCAGGGTTCAGGGTGAACCGCTGGAGATCATCACTCTCATGATCACGCGTATGTCTCGGTATCTGCCTAGTTATTCCCCTAGACTTGTCAGTATGGGTCGTATACTTGTCGTACTCTTACGTGTTCGCATACCTGCACCTACCATACACGGCTCAACGAGGTCGGCAAGTAGTACTACTTCAAGGCCCAGCGGACTTGGTAAGTAGAGCTACTAACGGTAGTAACTGTTCATAACCTTACTTCCTAAGCCCTAAACCCTAAACCCTAAGTTTATGACAGGTTTCTCTCTCATGACCTTGACGGGGGCAGGGACTTCAGAGGTTCATAGGGTCGTCTTCAAATTCCAAGGTTCCGGCGTTTAGGGTTTAGGATTTATGGGTCGCTTTAACTTACCATGGCCGAAGGTGTGACTAAAGGATTACAATCAGGATACGCCAGGTGTGGGACGACTGTTACAATCCGAATCCTTTAACTTTAGCACAGCCAGCTGGGAAAAAAATGTTGTCAACTGACCCCAGAAGTTCGTGATTTGGGGGATCAGGCGTGTGTAATGCTTTGGGTTGTGTGGTTTAGGGTTGTGGGGGTTCGGGCTGGTAGTGTTTTAGTCTAAAGGCTGCGGGTGTAGGGTTTGGAGATCCATCTTGTGAGCCTGGAGTAGGTAGGGGCTGGGGTTTAGGGTGCGAGCTCGAGGAAGTGTGTGCGATTTCCTACTTCCTGACTGATAAAGCCTTAACTTCAATGCGACTTGGCGGCCCGCTTAAACTCCGTGCATGGATGGCCACTTCCCTTGGTCCGAATACCGTCATCGTATGGGTGAGCTCATTCTGCTTCTTTCGGGGAAGGTCGAGGGAATCCGTATGGCACGGTCTTGTACATCATATTCAGTACTATGCCGCAAGACAACTGCCAACTTTAAACGCCAAGCGTTTTCGGCAAGCCCGAAACCCTCAACTGAAACCCCAAGCCCCGTCCAGCTCCCTACGGGTAGCAGCAGCCTCAGCACTAGCAGGTTTAGGGTTTAGGGTTTAGGGTCAGTACGAGTAGCAGTTGTCGTTGTGGTTGTACTGGTCGTTGGAGTTGTAGCAGTTCAGCTATTGGTATTCCAATTACAAGTAGCCGTCACGGCATCAAGCATGAAACCCCCAACGGATATCATAATACTACAGTACTATACTACTATAATAGTACTATAGTACTTTAATCCTACAATACTACTGTAGTACTATAATCCTATAATACTACTATAGCACTAGAAGAGAGATCTCTTTTCCCATATTTGCTTGCGGGCTCTGCGGTCAGGATCCTACCGACTCCACGAATGACTTCCCAAGAAGGGAAGGGGTAAAAGTCAAAATCCTATGCCCTCAACAGTACAAACCCAAAAAAGCCCCTAAACCCCTAAAACCCCTGAACCTCAAACCCCTATATAAACCCCTAACACCCCTTAAAACCCCTAAACCCCTAAATGCCTCAACCCTAAAAAAACCACACCCCTCAAAATCGCTGCAGGGGGGGCGTGGAGATGAGGCTCTCAACGTGCAGGTTGTAAGGTTTGGGGAATCATGGCCTTTACGGTTTGGGGTTTTTAGGGTTTAGGGTCTTTCGGGTTTAGGGTATAGAGTTTGGGGTTTAGGGTATAGGGTTTGGGGATTAGGGCTTACGGCCTTTAGGGTTTGGGGAGTAGGGTCGTTAGTAGAAGCCCGTGACTTAGGGCTTTAGGGCTCAGGCTGTGGAGACCTTCCCCAGGAATTTCACGGTGCCAACGGGTCCGGAGGCTCGGCCCGTGAGGCTTCCCGCGTTGTCTAAGCCACCGTTCTTCCGTGAGTTCCTAGGTTGTCCTTTAAGCCCTTTGAAAATAATTTACTATTATGGTTCTCCATAAAATAGTGAGGGGAATTAAAAAAGATCCCAAAAGACAACCCAGGTTCTGAAAGGCGAACTCGAAGCCCTCCGGTCGCCCCTTGCTCTCAAAGTCTCTGCAGGCTGCAGCAAACGCAGCGGAGGTGGCTCCAAAGTGGGCGTTGGGGCCATGCGCAAAGGAAAAGCGCTTCTCATGAGTTATCTGAAAGATCTTCTCGCCACCAGGATGGTCTTTCACGAAGTTAGTGAGATCAAGGACGTAGCCATCGACGACTCCCCAGATATCACTTTGACTGTTGTGCCGAGCCACTTCCTCCATGGTAAACTCGCAGTTTGATCTCGAAGGTAATGGAGCCTGCTTGGGGTCCTCAACAGCGGCTGGCTGCGACATGCTCAAAAGAACATTGCTGCCAGAAAGAGCAATGACGAGAAGGGCTCCAAGCATGGAATTCTGGGCCGAGCTTCACTACTGTAAGGGCCTTAATAATTAGAATGGGGTTCTGGGGTACATTGTACTATAACCATAATAAGGAACCCCCAAAATAGTATAGGTAATTATTAAGGCTCCTACAATAGAATTGAGCCCGGCTGCGGGAGAGACACTTGGTTCCGGTTTAGGGCTCTTGATGGCCAATGAAAAATTGAAAAACAGGCAAAGTGCCAAATATTTTGCCCAGCGCCCAGCACTCCACGAGTGCGAGATGAAGACATCTACGTGATTGGTTTCCTTCGAGTTGTTGTACAAGTGGGCCCCTGCCCCTTGCACCTGCTCAATGGTCGGATATCGCGCATGGCACCTGCTCGCTTCCAACAGCCCAAGCAACCTTGTTTCGAAAATGATCCCGAAGCCTGCAAGCACTTTTGAAGGCTGCGTGCAACGGAAGAGCCCTGCACGTTGAATTTCTTCCAGAGATTCCGAGCGTCGCAAATGCGGTCGCTGTGTTGTCATGGCAGCGAAACTCAGATATGGAGATCTCCCGGCCTAACAAGTATCCATCGATATTGCGGTACAGCATCAAGCAATAGCATGTGTCTAGCATTGTTATATTAGAGTTGCCTCTACGGGCCTCTGCACTCAGCTGCTGGAGGATGTCAGCTCTGCTAAGGGCGAGTGCGATATCGGCTGTCTGCATTCTCACCTTCAATCTATTATAGTATTATAATATTCTGCCATTACAGTGCTATAACAGTACTGTAAAAGTACAACAATAGTACTATGACAGTATTATATTGCAACTGTGCTTGCAAGATGTGGAAGGCCCAGCCCCCTCACAAGCCCTGGCAGCACCGTCGCGGTTCTGGGCATGTCATACAGGACTGCGATGTTTTCCGAAGAAGGCGCCCCGTCGGTTGGGGTTTAGGGTTTAGGGCCTAGGGGTTTAGGTGTTTAGGGCTTAGTTCTTGAGTTTTCTGGAACACGAGTCTCTAACATGCCTTGCTTGGAGGTTCATGGGTAGTTATAAGTGGAGTTATAGGTCCCCTAATATAGGTTATAACTATAGTTACCCTACTTATAACCCTACTTATAACTACCCATGAACCTCCAAGTGACCCTTCAAGTACTCAGTCCGGCCTCCTCTGGCAGATCTTGGCGGATCCATGGCTGCCATGCTCAGCAGCTACATGCAGGATTCACGGTTTGGGGGGTTTGGGTTTAGCACACTTATTCCGTGGGCTTAGGGTTACCCCTAAACCCTAAACCCTAAACCCTAAACCCTAGGTTTTGGGCTTGAGTTCACAGGACTTGCGAGCTTGAAAAAGCAGCGCTTGGACTGAAAGGATCCCAAAAGCCTCGAGCCACAGCCAGGCAGAGTCTGGAAGGAGAAGCTCTAACAGCCCAAAACCCGAAAACCCTAAACTAGGGTTTAGGGTTTAGGGTTTAGGGTTTAGGGTTTAGGGTTTAGGGTAGACCCCAAACCCGAAACCCGAAACCCTAAACCATAGAAGTTTGGGTTCGGGGTTTAAGGCAAAAAGATTAGGGCCTCGCGGGGTATCTAGCCTAGTACTAGACGGCAAACAGGAACCGTGCGGCCCTCGAGAGTCTTATTCAGGCCCCTGGCTTACCCGCATTCCTGAACCCTTAAGCTCAACTTTATATCCCTAAACCCTAAAACCTACACCCTAAACCTTAAATCCCTAAACCCTCCACCTATTCCCTCCCAGCGACCGGAGGACTCATCAGCCGGATCAGAAACCGTGCGAACCATTTCCCGACTCAGGATACTTAAAGGATCATGGGACTTACTATGTAAGGTTTAGGGTTTAGGGTTTAGGGCTGAAGGTTATAAGTACAGGGTAACTATACTTGTAAGTACTTATAGCCCCAGTTAAGGTACTTCCAACCTCACTTGTTAATGCGACTGATCCTTTAGGCACCCTTCCGGCGACCTCGGCAAGGCCAAGAAACCGGAGGAAGCATCGAGAGGCCGTCATATGTCAGAGACCTTCAAATGTCTCAGCTCTCTACTTTCAAGGGTTTGTGGCTTGGGTGTTGGGCCCTAAACCCTAAACCCTAAACCCTCCTGATTCCCGAAACTCTGCCTCACAGCTCGAAACCCGGATCTGCTCTTGGGCGTCGCAGCAGCTGGACCCCCGCACCTTTCGCACTGCTTCCCAACATGCTTTTGGGTAGTTTTCTAAATTAGGGTCCCTTTTGGGGCCCTTTTTATAAGGGTGCCGTACTATATTGGGACCCAAAAAGTTGCCATGAACGCGAAATTCAAAACCCTAAACCCTAAACCCTAAACGCCCTAAACCCTAAACCGTAAGGAGGCCTGATTTTGCGGTTCGCGGGCTTTCGCCGGTTGGTGAAACAGGCTGACACACGCCTCGAGTGGGCACGATCACTGCCAAAATCAGCAGGGCTTTCCGCACGAACACAGTAAAACCCAAATCTCGAGTCCCAACCAATCTTAATCCCTACACCACACCCAGAAATCCTGGCGTATGTCTTAACCATCAACCCTCCCATCTACCCGAATCGCCTGCATCCGGAATCGCACAGCCCTAAACCCTAAACCTCAAACCCTGCCGAACTCCCGAAGCGAGCCACAGTAGGCAACCTAATGTAGGGGCCTTAATAATTAGAATAGGGTTTTGGGCTCCTTTATAGTATTTCTGTACTAAAGAACCCGAACAGTAAATATTGGTCATTGACTATTGAGGCTTCTATATTAAACTTGAACCCCCCAGCTTCTGAAAGGACAGGCACTCAAAAATCTCTCACCTTTGCACCCTGGGCCCTAACCCTTAACCCTAAACCCTAAACCCTAAACCGTAAAACCTAAAGCCTAAACCCTTCAAGCCTTGAACCCGAAACTGAAACCCCTCGCGAAATTACGGCCCTGCCGCTCGGCAGTTACGCAGAGGCTTCCCACAAGCCAAAGTTCGAGAGGTAATGTAGGGGCCTTAAAAATTAGAACAGGGTTTTGGGCTCCTTTACAGTACTCAAGGCGGTGTGCTTTACAGTTTTCGGTCGCACGGCTCGGGGCTCACAAGTCCAAGGTGGAGCTTTCGTTTCGGGTTCCGTCTCGGATACTAGGTTTCCGATCCACGCCTTCCAAAGATTGAGGGCATACGTTTTTGGGTTTAGGGTTTAGG
>CAJNDV010020313.1:0-14786 GCA_905221635.1 Symbiodinium sp. CCMP2456 | reverse complement strand
GAACACTGACTTCCACAATGCAAAGAAACCCTAAAACCTAAACCCGAAAGCCCTAAAACATCAATCTTGAGCTCCCAGTACAAGATGCCCATGGAGCAAGAACACTGCTTGCACAGAGACATGCAGAGGATCGGGAATACCCTGGTTCATATCGGCTCAAAAGGTTTACTTTTCATAGTAATATGAGCGGCTCTATGGGGTGTTGTGGTTTAGGACTTTAGGACAAGAAGCACGGACTCGCCATGCCTGATGCCGTTATACTAGATTCTTCGCAGGTACACATGTAATGGCAACAAGAAATCCATCTATTTCATCCATATGACTGAACTACAAAGGCCCCCCCCTGCCCTAAAATCCAACAACTTTGTATTTCTCCATAAACAAACCCTAAACCCATTTGAACGAGGTCTCTCTGAAGTGCCTCTAACAGTATGATTTCATCGATCTCTCTAGCTTTTCAAGAGAGGCAAAGGCCCTAACCCTAAACCGGTTTAGGGTTTAGGGTTAGCTTCTTCGGAATTCCCGACCCTATGCCGAGTCTCCGGAAGTGGCCTGCAGGCTTTGCCTTCGCAGGACTTCGGAGGAATCCCCAAAGCCTGAACCCTCGCGTGGTTTCTTGCTTAGGGGTTTAGGGTTTAGAGTTTCTATAGGGTTTACCTTTTTCGAGGCGTTTTCGAAGGATTTGCTTGATGCTGTGTATATATATATAGAGAGAGAGAGAGAGAGAGAGAGAGAGAGAGAGGGAGAGAGAGGTTCAAATCTCGAAGCCGCAACCCCTACTTGGCTGGGGGCATGCTGCAGGCTTAGAAGCCAGGCCCCTTACCTCTTCTGACGCTTTTTCGAGTGTGAGGCTCCGAAGACTAGCCAAAATCTGGCCCACTTTTTACGGTGGAAGCCATCGGGCTCGACATCATCCCTGCCTGGCTCCTTGTTGAATAACTTGTCTGTAATTGCCATAGGTACTTGCATGCAGCCTGTTCGAAATCAAGCTGCCCACTGGGGTCCCAAAACAGCGCAAGCTTTATGGAGGCGGGTACTTTAGAAAGAGTCCTCATGAAATGGGCCACAGCCTTCAGCTGCTCGCAAACATACGGGCCTGAAGGACGAGAAAGTAAGAGGATAAGGTGGCGTCCTGTCTAATGACCCCACATTTATTATTTTATTCTCCGTCACCCCCTTGAGCTTGGTTCGGTAGATTGGGGGCTTGGGTTGGATTGGGGCTGGGTGGCTGTGACTAGTTTAGAAGGGAACTGGGCGGTCTGAGAGGTTTCGGGGCTGGCTTGGGGTCTGGGTGGCTTGGACTACTTTAGAAAGAATTGAGGCGGTCTGAGAGGTTTGTTGGCTGGGCTTAAGTAGAAGTGTTTAGGAGGGTTCAGTGGTTTTCAGTGCTTAAGCAGCAGTAGCAGTAGCAGGGTCGAGGAGCTTTCAGTGGGCGTCGGTGCTTAAGTAGAAGGGTTTATATAGGAGGGATTGGTAAGTTTCGTTTTTGGTTTTAACTTATTAAGGCGAGCTGCCCTCAGTCCCAACGCACAAACCTTGTGCAAAGCCGCTTAGACTGGGGGTGTAGGGTTTGTGGGGAGGGATTAGGCTTAGGGGGTCTAGGGTTTAGGGTTAACGGGGTGTTGAGAGTTTAGGACAAAGGGGGGGTTTCGCGTGTAGGCTTAAGGGTTTCGGGTATAGGGATAGCTTCAGGCTTCAGGGCCATTGTTTTAGGGTTGGGAGGGGGGTTTGGGTCGGGCCCCAAAGAATAATATTGTGGGTGCCTGAAGATTGACCATTNNNNAGGAAGCAACACAACAAACAAAATCCTGCATAACATAAAATGCGTTGTAGTGGCCCATTCGTTTAAACTGGACTCCACATCAACAGCACTCCAGTATCGAGATGCAGGGACTGTACAGGAAGGGGGTATTGGCACTAGTTTACTATAAGTGTCTACTATAACAATGAGGATGCCTAGATGCAACCGGACGATTTTACAACCTCTGACGCTGTCAAGGCCCTCAGAGTTGGGTTCAGGATTTAGAGTTCAAAATTGCGATGCGCCGGCACAGACTGGTCTTCAGTCACCGGTGCCAAGATAGTGTACACCTTGCTTCCTTTCAGAGGCTGGACTTTGCCTGAGACCTCGACAGGGGAATGCCGGTCATGACAATGCAAACCACCAATTAGTAAACCTCAGTCCTGTGATGCAGGCTATAGGAAGGGACATTGTCGTCGAGAGTTCTAGGACGGGACATTGTCGTCGAGGGTTCTGAGAGGTCTACAACAGCACGTATTGTGGCAACCAGGTCCCTGCCAGCACCGCTCTGTTGCTTATCTCTACACACCTCGACTTAAACATGAGGAACCGAATCTTCGAACCAACGGGACAAGCTCACGACCCCAAATATCCGTAACAAAAACATAGCTTGAGCTCCAGAAGAAGTGATGCTAAGCTTTCTCTGCGATGAGTAAGGCTTCATCTCTTGCCATGGGGGCCAACTCTAATTCGTGGCTGTCGCTGGCAGCTGACCAGAAGTCTGTCCGCACAGTGCAAGTTCCAAGTGTGAGCGGGACATGCGGCAATCAACGCCCTCCAAGCCCAGGGCCAAAACTCTTAACACCAAAATCCAACACAGGGGCCGTAACAGTTCAGTTAGAACACTGTTATGGAGTGTATTATGGATAACGCGGACCCCCCCCCCAAAAAAAAAAAANNAAAAAAAAAAAAAAAAAAGCATGGGTCTTTACTTATGCTCCTCCATCACTTGCTTGATCTGGAGATTGGGATGCTGTGGGCTTCACGCTTTCGGGTTCGGGACCGCGGCGGTTGCTGAACCCAGAAGGTCCTAAGTACTTACACGGTAGAACGTAGGGGTTTCTATAAAGGGTTTAGGGTTTCTATAATAGGAATTACGATGAGGGTTTGGGTATGTATCCCCCAGATAGGTACTTAGGACACTTTGGGGAAGTGTTCCGGCGTCTTGAACGTCGGGGTCAACGCCGTGCTCAAGTGCGGCTTTGAAGAGAGCCCTACGATAACTTCGAAGGAGGGCTATTGAAATCTGTAGTTAAAGCCCGTGCGCAGAACTTATGTAACCCCGATGAACAGAGAGCTTCCACTCCTATGTTTGGGGCCTTTGAAGTCTTTGCGTGTGCCCACCTGCTCTGCGACCCATTGCAGATGGCAGCCCCTTCATTCCGCCTTCCCTGGCAGAAGTGCACCCTAAACCCTAAACCCTAAACCCGATGATTGGTTCGCTCAGAGGCTGTAAGGACTCCTATTTAAGGCTTTTCGGGCTGAAGCACCATACTAAGGCCTCGGAAGGCCATTTGAGACGTTGCGAGTTCAGGACAAGGGCTTATGGCTTTGTAGCTAACATAGGGGTATATCATACGGGTATATTATACTATAACTATATTAAGGAACCCCCAAAATAGTATAGGTAATCATACTGTAGGGCTTGAGGGTCTGATTGCAGCAGAATTGGAACTTCACCCGTTTCACTGGCCTGGCCTACGTACACAGCGAAATCGCGCACCGTAATGGCTCGTGCGGAGATGTGGACTTATGTTTGTTGCATCGCTCTTCCCTCTAGCATGGCTAGGGACAGGTTTTCCGCATCCGACCGGCTCAGACCAGATCTGAACATCTATACCCCTGCGGCAAGCCTGCTTCCAGCTGTCGCAGAATGTCTTCCGGATTTTGTGTCAGGGATGCCTGGACGGGTTTGCAGCGCATCTTCACACAATGGGCTATCCTTTCCACTTGGGTACATCTAAAGTAGGTGGCTTCCGTCGAGGAGTATCTAGCAGCTAGCGCCCAGTAAAACTACAACATAGTAACCAAGCCCTAAGAGTTCGAACCTCCAAAACCCTGGCTGTACGGAATGTATGTTATGTAACTGTGAAAGCACTGAACCCCGGAGCCGTAGACCCTACGATTTCCGATAAATTGCTGAGTGGGACCAACTGTAATTTATGCATCGGGCTCGAGTTTACGGCCGAAAGATCAAACTTGCACCCAACCCCGCTTGTGCAGCACCAACCCTGAATGCAGAAACCCAAAACCCGTTTATAGTCTTTTGATTGGCCAGCGGGCTTGACTCGTCGCGTCGCCCGGAAGCTCCCTCTGGAAGAGTCCCTAAACTCTGAAACATCATCCCTATTGTCCCTATCATCCCTAAGTTCCGAAACATCATCCCTATTGCCCCTACCATCCCCCCTAAACCCTATAAACCCTAAACAACTGTCCGGGCCTTCAGCACGCGCTCCACCTCTTGGCAGCCTTCCTCTTCACAGGTTGACGCTGAAATCTGCTGAACTCGGGATCTGCGTATAGTCTCCATTGTAGTTCCTTTCTTTTTTAGTTTAAACGTTTTTAGATTAAGGATCCTATAAGGTAACCCCCAGAAGGAACTACAAGGCAGCCTGTAGGTGGGTCTGCGTTGAGAACTGAAAGAGCAGCTAGGCTTCACAAGGGCTATATACGACCTATAGGATGCTCAAAGAAGGAGCCTCCTTTAAGCAACGAGAGCTTACCCAAGGGCTCCTATGTAGTTCCTTTTTGGATATTCTACTCTAATTCCTTCCCGAAAAACCATAACAGACCCAAAAAGGAACTACGTTGGAGCCCCTGGGTATAGCTATGTATATAAGACACAAGATGTTTCCCTCGGCAGGAGGGGTGCCCGTAAGGTATCGCAAACCGAGGTCCTCGTGACAAAGATGCAAGGACTGCTACCTATTGGCACCGAACTTCCCGCCCCTTCCGCCCCCTGAATCGTCAACAAAATCTCAACCCTAATCAACCTCGTCTGGCAAAAGACTACAACCTCTGCTTGAGCAAGCCTTGCAACCTATCTACGGCCAAGCCAGCGAAAGTCCAAGACCAACAAACCGGATCCAGAGGTTCGGGTATTGGGGTAATGCTTAGAAAACGCCATGTACAAGTATGAACGACAAGCTTCTTCCCAAAAACTTCAGGGGCTAAAGCTGAAGGCTAGACTCGCTAGACTCCGCTCTTCAGGCTGTTCTGCTTGTTGCAGTACGCAGACAGGACGGAAGGCCTCAATCAGACCTCAAATGCCGCATGCCTTCGTGCTTGAGCGTCGGCATGTTCATCATCCTAAGACCTATGGCCATACATCCATTTCGGCTGCTTCGGCTGCCATCGGCTTCGTAAACACATGCGCTGAAGGTCCCCGTGAAGTTCAGGCTTGCTGTGTTCTGGACTTAGAGGCATCCCGGGTTTGACTACTAAGCATCCCAATTGTGTCAGGGCATGCACCTGCAAAGTCCCAAAACATCTAAGGTTTTTGGCAATCGCATGGTGAGGTTGAAGGGCCTATACGCTAAGCCCCACGAACGACCTGTGGACTGCACTACATCACAGGAGCTTGCGCGTCGGGGGATGCAATCCTAAAGACTAGTCTTGCTGATTCATCCGATCCCCTGTGCTACCAGCACCAAGCCAACCAGGTCTCCTCCACGAAATTCGCGAGCTGAGATCCTTCCACCTGGCCAAAAAAAGGCTTAAAGCTTTAAGGCTTAGGTGTGACGCTTCAGGGATTTAGGGTTGAAGAGGGCCGCGGCCAAGGTGTACGGTTTAGGGATCTACTAGGCACTGTAAGCGCCGCACAAGTCTAACATATAGATATACAGATAGATAGCTGTTGGAACTAGAAAGATGGTGTTCCTGGATATAAGTATAGATGAAAGTAGAGATATAAGACTCTTAAGACTGCTCCAAAGCAGTATTCTATCTTCCTTGAAGTTTAAAGCGTCCGAAAAAAAATGGGACCCAGAGGTGGCCTCCAATAAGCCTTTAAGTACCCTAAACCCTAAACCCTAAACCCTAAACCCCTAAACCCTAAACCCTAAACCGAGCCTTTAAGTAATAGTAAGGTCTATACTTGTGGGAGCCCAGACTCCAAACTCTCAAACGGACCAGCATGGTTTCACTGCTGGCTTTGGGGGTTTAGTGTTTATGTTTAGGGTTTAGGGTTTAGGGTTTAGGGTTTAGGGTTTAGGGTTTAGGGTTTAGGGTTTCTGGCCTGTGGTGGCTATACATTCTGTCATTTGCAGCATCCACACATCCTTTGTAATCCAGCCGGGTGAGGAGGATTTTCAGTCCTCGCGTTTGCTTGCTGGGGAAGCTCTGTCTTTTGCCTAAGTCCAACTGGATGATTGTACTATTATGTTCGCCTGTATTTGTGTGAGAGGTTCAGAACCGTCAAGAGCAAAAGCTACAAACATCAGCTGCTCCTGACTGTGACTCTTGAACAGCAGTTCGAATTCTCCGACCGCTTGATCGATCACGCAGCCCTGCAAGGGCTTGCTTGCTTTAGAGTCATCGCAGACTCGCTCTCCCTGTCACCTGGATAGTTCTTTGAACTAGGGTCCCTTTTGGGGTCTTCAATATAGTACGGCACCCCTATAGAACGACCCCAAAAGGGACCCTAATTTAGGACTACGTACTCACGTAGCGGGTCGACTTGCACTTGAACCACTGTGGAAGTGGCAAACTTCTGGAAAGCCTTGGGGCAGATCCATTGTGCCATGCTCAGGTTCCCTGTCCTGCGGCCCCAAAACCCCAAACCCTAAACCCTTAGGGTTTAGGGTTTAGGGTTTAGGGCCCTAAACTGTGAACCCTGAGCCTAAACCCAAACTCAGAACCCCAAATCCCAAACCCCAAGCCCCAAATCAAAAACCCTTTTGCACGAGGTCGCTCTGAAGTGCCTCTAAGTTGCCCGGAGCCAACAAAAAACCCTGAACCCCAAACCCTAAACTCCAAACCCGAACCCCAAACCCTAAACCCCAAACCCCAAACCTTAAACCCGGAAATCTGAACCTTAAATAACACAAAACCAACAACCTTAAAAAGGACCTTAAAAACCCCAAACCCCAAGCCTTAAACCCGAAAACCAAAACCCTAAGAAACACAAAACCAACAACCCTAAACCCTAAACCCCAGACCCTAAACCCTAAACCCTTTTTTCACAAGGGACTCGGCTGCTGCCCTTACTGCCCATCTTGACCCACAAGACAGTACTCATGACTCCGAAAACCCAAGCCTTAAACCCGAAAACCTAAACCCTAAAAACATAAAACCAACAACCCTAAACCCTAAACCCGAAAACCTAAACCCTAAACCAACCCTAAACCCTAAACCCTAAACCCCAAACCCGAAAACCCCCATATTGCTGAGGCCCCGGCCCGAAAGGCGAGGCCTGGGCTGCTCATCTTCATCAGGGCATCCACCTGACGAGTTTTGGGTTTCGGGGGCTTAGGGTTTTAGGGTTTAGGGGGTTTAGGATTTTAGGGTTTAGCCGGTTTCGGGGGCTTAGGGTTTTAGGGTTTAGGGTTTAGGGGGTTTAGGGTTTTGGGATTTAGCGGGTTTAAGGTTTTAGGGCTTAGGGATTAGGGGGTCAAGGGCTTTAGGGTTTTCGGGTTTAGGGTTTTAGGGTTCGGGGTTTGGGCTTTGGGGCATAGGGTTTAGAATTTAGGGTTTCCAGCCAGGCGAGGTTTATCAGGTGCAAGTTTTGAAACAGAGTGAGGCTTCCCGATGCTAGGGTTCAGGGCTTGCGGTATAGGGTTAGAGGGTTCAGGTTCTAGGTTAAAGACCACATGATAGCCTTGCAGTTCCCTGTTAAAGCTCCCTCGCACAGACGGGAAGCTTTTTCGGGTTCTATCCTGTGAGGGATTTTGTGCTTTTAGGTTTAAGATGCTTTTGGGGCTTTGAGTTTCAGGTTGAGGACGTACCCCCTACTGGCCCTACTGACATGTTGTTCTGGTGGGGGGAAGGCGAAGGGGACCCCAATGAAGCGGGGGTTTACGCATGTAAGTACCCAGCAGGGGTATGTATGACGTAACCGTTATAACATAGGGGCTTGAATAATTAGAATAGGGGTGTGGGGGGTCCTTATTATGATTATGGTGTAATATACTCCCAAACCCCATTCTAATTATTAAGGCCCCACATTAACCCTTGTAAGCACGACTAGCTCGTCCAGTTAGGGTCGGCCACGAGAGGCCTTGCTGCTGCAAGTGTTAGGGAGCCACGGTTTAGGGTTTTTTTCCTTAGGTTTTAGGGTTTAGGGTTGAGGGGTCTAAGAAGTCTAGGGTTTACGGTTTAGGGTTTAGGGCTTAGGGTATAGTTTCAACGAAACTCTAAGGAGGTGTGAGGCGAAGGGTTGCGGGCTTGACCTTCGAAGTAATAGTCGTCCCTAAACCCAAAACCCGGATCAGCACATGGGGCTGTTGGCTTCAGCTCTAGTGTTGTTGGGCGTAGAGACAAAGCTCCGAGTCTCTTGGGAAATAGCTTGTCCTTCAAAGTCCAGGTTCAGTTTCTCGGACAGCATCGGAGATCGATTCAGAAGTTGGGGTTAGGATTCCACACTCTTCCACGGAGTTCGCTGCTCATGATTGCAGAGGATTTAAAGTGCTAGGGTCTTGTCAGGTTTGCTCTGTATCCCCTGATGAGCCAGCCTAGTATACAAGGTCTGTACCAAGGCTCCCTCATTTTTGGACAGTCCCCTTAAAAAAAATAAGATAGGACCCTAAGGCTCCATGTACCCATATAGTATATACTTAGGCCTTAAAGTGCCTGTATCGGGACCCCTTTAAGGCTTAAGTATCTACTATAAAGGTACATGGAGCCTTTGGGGGATGTAGAATTTTGATAAAGATCCCAGATCGTCCTGTAACCTCAACTGTACTTTGGCCTTGAGTCAGCTTACAGCTTGTACACAGAACCTACCTGTAACAGCGGCTGGCCAAGCAAGCGAAGAACATCGGAGAGTACAGCTAGGCATTAACGAAGGGCCGCTTATATAAAGGGTCCTAAGTACCTATATGGTAGAATGTAGGGTTGCTATAACAGGAATTACTAACTGCCACCATGGTTTGGGCAGGCATCCACCATATAGGTACTTAGGACCCTGTGGCAAACCCAAATCGTTCGGACCTGGGAATTTCTACATGCTCGGCTTCCGTGAGACAGCTTGTATGGAAGTCTCCATAATTCGCAGGGTTCTCACGACATCATGTTTCGCTTGATGGAAACTGAAAAAAAGCAGCGACTTCTTTGTCAAACTCCGCTCTGTGGCCCCTCTTGGGGCTCAGACTTCTCCGAATCTTCTGGATTGGCTTCCAGCAAGGTTGCGCTTCAAGGCTTTGTTGGTTTAAGGTTGGATGGGATCCGTCAATATGAATTAAGCCCTTATATTACCTTGAAGAGACTGACTTCACCTTGTCTTTATCCGCTCCGACTACGGTTCATGGTTCCCGGATTCTGCCGGATTTCGGAATTTATCGTTTAGGGTTCAGGGCTTGATGGTTCGACTCTCAGAGCTTGGCGAGCTGGCCTAAACCCTAAACCCTTTTGCAGCGCCCCTAAACCCTAAACCCTAAACCCTAAACCCTAAACTCTAAACCCTAAACCCTAAACCCTAAACCCTAAACCCTAAACCCTAAACCCTAAACCCGCGGCCCTCTCACGACGTCCGGTATCGCTCTTCCTCCTTGTAGTACTTGTTGAAGCCTCGGGTCATTACCAACACAATTCCTTAGGGTTAGGGTTTAGGGTTTAGGGTTTAGGGTTTAGGGTTTAGGGTTTAGGGTTTAGGGTTTTCTGCTTGTTCCGACAGTATAATATACCCCAGAACCCTATTCTACTTCCTAAGGCCCTTGAAGCCGTGAAGACTTATAGTAGACACTGTACTAAGCCTACCATTACAGGGATCCTCCAGGGAATCCTAGGCTGCTTATTAAGGCCCCATAAGTAGGAGCTAGGATCAGGGGGACCCTGGGGTATATAAACCATCTCAACACGGTCCCTTTTAAGAGAGCTATAAGTAGGGTTAAGAAGAGTCCCTTTTGAGGGGCCTCCCTAAAACTGCCTAAGCCCTAAACCCTAAACCCCTAAACCCTAAACCCTACACCCTAGGACCTAAACCCTAAACCCTAGGACCTAGGATAAGGCCCCACTTAACGCCCTTGTGCGAAGGAGGCTCGGGCTCGGACGGGGGGGCACCACAGCCCTAGCGATTGAACGAGGGAGCCTTTGGAGTAAGGTTTTGGGGTTTAGGGTTTAGGGCTTAAGGGTTTAGGGTTTAGGGACTTGGGTTTGGGGTTTTGCGTTTTGGGCTTAGGGGTTAAGGGTTTAGGGCCTTGGGGGTTTTGGGTTGTTTAGGGCTTAAGGGTTTAGGGTTTAGGGCCTAAGGTTTGGGGTTTTGGGTTTAGGGCTTTGGGTTTAGGGGTTAAGGGTTTAGGGTTCAGGGCCTTGGGGGTTTTGGGTTTAGGGCTTTGGGTTTTGGGTTTAAGGCTTAAGGGTTTAGGGTTTAGGGCCTTGGGTTTGGGGTTTTGGGTTTAGGGGTTAAGGGTTTAAGGTTTAGGGCCTTGGGGGTTTTGGGTTTAGGGCTTTGGGTTTTGGGTTTAGGGCTTAAGGGTTTAGGGTTTAAGGGCTTTTCGGGTTTAGGGCATCATCCCACCGCCCACGGGTCGGCGACCGATCATAAACCTGAGACCCAACGATTTGGACGTTAAACCCGAAACCGAAATCTCTTAGTGAGCGTTAATCGTCATTTGAGGCCTTCACGCGCGCAGGCCGTGTGCATCCGCATAATCCTGAGCACCTTCTTTCGGCGCGAAGCCTGTATAGGCCCACCGTCGCCTCGTTTCTGCAAGTGCCTCTGTCTCTTATAGCTGCTGAAGAAAGGACCTGCTACAACCACCAACTTTCAGTCTTAGGGTTGATAATAGATGTTCCTTAAGAACCCCAAACCTACTTTTTTGTAGGGTCCCTATAATTATAAATCCCATATTAGGGTTTATAATAAGAACCTACAGAAAAGTCGGTTTTGGGTTCGTAAGGTTAGGGTTAAACCCGAAAGCCGACGCCCTTTCTTGATCCTGCGTAGCGGCTGTGGAGGTGGATGTGCAGTCCGCAGGGCTCCGGCGCCCCTAAACCTCATAACCCCTAAACCCTAGTCCTCAAACCGCTAAACCCTAATATTTAAACCCCTAACCCCTAAACCCTATAATCCTTAAAACGCTAAACCCCAATCCTCAGACCCGGAACCCCTGAACCCTAAACCCTAATCCTTTTTTGCATCTGGTTTGCAGCGACTCAACCAGGACGGAAACAAGGGGAACCCCTAAACCTTAATCCCTAAACCCCTAAACTCTAAATCCTAAACTCTATTCCTTAAACCCCTAAACCCCAATGGGTTTATAAACCCTAATCCCCTAAACCCTCAAACCCCCAACCCTGAGTCCTCAGCCCTGATTGACCCCTTGGGCCATCAACCTACTTCAGCCCTAGATTCGGTACCTGAAGAACCCTAAACCCTAAACCCTAAACCCTAAACCCCAAAACCCTGAAAAACAATCAGGGTTTACCTTTACCCCCCGGTTTAGGGTCCAGTTTAGGGTTTAGGGTTTACCCTAAACCCTAAACCCTAAACCCTAAACCCCTAAACCCTGAAAAACAATCAGGGTATACCTTTACCCCCCGGTTTAGGGTCCAGTTTAGGGTTTAGGGTTTACCCTAAACCCTAAACCCTAAACCCTAAACCCCTAAACCCTGAAAAACAATCAGGGTTTACCTTTACCCCCCGGTTTAGGGTCCAGTTTAGGGTTTAGGGTTTACCCTAAACCCTAAACCCTAAACCCTAACCCCCCAAATAACCTACGTTTTCAAGGCCTTGTATGAGGAAATCATAATATGAAACCCCAAAAGTATGCAGGTTTTCTAGGGCCCAGGTAGGGTTTCATTACGATTCAGGAGTCGGTAACCTTCCGTTTCAATGCCTGCACTGCACATACACATAAACCACCATAAGCCATACACACCAAACTCCATAAACCAGAAACTGTCAGTTGCCCCTTAAAGCAAAACTGCCCACTCCAAAATACTCATAAAGCCGAAACCCTATACCCTCCACAAACCCAAAACCCATGACTCCATGACGCCGTAGCAGACCTCGGCCCTTGTAAAGCCTTGGCATAACACCCATGTAGGGCTTAGGGTGTAGGGCTTATAGGGCTGAGGGTATAGTGTTTAGGGGTTTAGGGTTTGAAAGGACATCCGTCCAAGGCAACACCCAAGTGAGTCTAAACCACTCACCCCAGACCTTACAGCCCTAAACCCTAAACCCCGAGACCCCAAACCCCTAAACCCTGAACCCTATAAACCCCTACGCCCCAAACCCTAAACTAAACCCTAAACCCTAAACCCCTGAACCCTCAACCCCTACACCCTAAACCCTAAACCCCAAACTCCTAGACCCCAAAACGAGAACCCTAAACCCTAAACCCTAAACCCTGAACCCTAAACCGTACCAAGTCGGATCCCGGGTGCCCACCACGTCCTTCAGCGTGTCGAAGTCCAACTCCCGGTCTGAAGATACCGCTCCTCACAGGCTCTTAAGGTTTAGGGTTTAGGGGTGGGGTTTAGGGTTTAGGGTTTAGGGTTTAGGGTTTAGGGGTTTTAGGGTTTAGGGTTTAGGGTTTTGGGTTTAGGGGTTTTAGGTTTTAGGGTTTAGGGTTTAGTCCTAAGCCCTAAACCCTAATATAGTTCACCGTAAACCCTATTAAAAATAGTAAGCCCTAGGCTTTCTAAGCCCTAAACTGCCTTAAACCCTAACGCGAAGGGTCCAAGTACCCAAATAGTAGGGTTTCAAGGTCCAAAAACCCATTCAGAGTATGGATTTTGGGGCCTAAAACCGTACTACTTGGGTACTCGGACCCTCTGGGCAATATAGTTCACCGTAAACCCTATCAAAAACAGTAAACCCTAGGCTTTCTAAGCCCTAAACTGCCTTAAACCCTAAAATCAATAGTAAGACCTAAGCTCCTAAACCCTAAAATCGTAAACCCTAAGTTCCCAAACCCTAGAATAGCAAACCCTAAGCTCCTACACTCCTCACAGGCTAACAGAAGGGGGCCTTCGTGATTCCTACTGGGGTGTAGGGTTTAAGGCCAACAGACTGGAGTGCTGCTAAGGAACTTAACATTCAGGCATCATACTGGGGATATATAGCATATGATAGGGTTTCCTTGTTATAGTGACTTAATTTAAGTTCCTGAGCAGCAACCAAGCAGAAGGAGGCCTTCATAATGTCTACTAGGGTTCTCATCAAGGGGTTCCTAAGCCAGCTTTAGGGGCGTAAGACGCTACGGCACTCATAGGTTCAGGCTTTCTCGGCTTAACAGCTATGTGGAAACCCTAAACCCTAAACCCTAAACCCTAATGGCTCATGCCCTTATGGTTCGGGCCAGTGTTTGGAGCTTTGGGGCGGCTTGAACGACCAGGGTTTTCCCGAAGTTCTACACCAATCCAAGCCCTAAATTGCAGATACCGACACAAACACCATCAAAACCTAAACCCTAAACCCTAAACCCTAAACCCTAAACCCTAAACCCTAAACCCTGCATATCTTAAGCTCCAACCCCTGGCCGTTTCAACAGAACCTGTGCAAGCGTCATTACAAGGCACCTTGACACCCTGAAGCCTCCAAGCCTTACCGGTTTAGAGTTTAGGGTTTAGGGTTTAGGGTTTAGGGTTTACAGCCTAAGTCGAACTCAACTCGTAAAAGAACCTACGGACTGTGTAACCCCAAATCCTCAACCCTAAATCCCTTAAACCCTTTACATAAGCCCGAAGTAACCCTAAACCCTAAACCCCTTAAGCCCTTTACATAAGCCCTATATATACCTTAACCCTCAAACTCTTTACGTAAGCCCTTAAAACCCTACGCTGAAGCCCCCGGCGCTCCTGTGCTGCGAAGCTCCTCCAGAGCCATCTCCTGGGCTTTCCTCGGCCCAAACAAAACTGGGTTGTGGTTTTGGGGCCCTCAAGAAAGGTATTCATGAATAGATACCTCTATAAGAACCGTAGGGCCGTAGGGGAAGTTTTTTTCCTCAAGTTTCCCAAATTTCCCACCTAGAGAAGGGCCGTTGGGAGCTTGATGGCTGTCTTGCCTAAGCTGGGACCAGCCCACTTTGCAGGGTAGAGCAGCTTCATGGGACGTTTTTTTCACGGGTGTTCTGGGGGTTCCGGAGGTTGGGGAGGTGGGGTTTGGCTTTGAGGGCTCTACAGGGTCAGGGCTTCGGGGTCTCACAAGGTGTATGCGGGGGAGGGGGGGGGGTTTTGTGTTTTGAGGTTTGTTTGCTTTTTTGGCGGTGTTCATGCGGTTCAAAATCTTAGGTCCCTAAGGGTCCTAAGGGCCCACTGGTAGGCACTTCCATGGCCTTCTGCAGCATATTGGGCAGTCACAACCTGCGACTATAGGGCCCTTAATGTTTAAGGTAGGGATTTTTGGGTATGTTAGACTGCAACTATAACTATAACAAAGAACCCTCAAAGCAGCATTGGTAATTATTTATAGGCCCCTAAAGTAGGTACTCTTCCCCTTTGGGTTGTTAGATGCCAGAAGGACCACCCTCGGACCTGGTCCCGAGGATCCGCAAAAGGAAAATTAAGGTTACTACTCATATATTCATAAGACTAGTACGTGCAAACAGAAATAATAATAATAATAACAGTACTGAGAGTAATGATGGTACAACTGATAATAGTAATAGTGGTAATAATGCTAACAGTAACCTGAAGTCCAGTTGCGTTTTGTTCGCGCTGTCAGCGCTCTTTTCCGACTTCAGTGATTCAGGTTCTGGGTTTAGAGTTTGTGGCCCTATAAGAACCCAACACCCAAACGCATGGCCTGATACAATAGTAAAGTAGCAGTAGTACAGTGTGCCGGGGAATTACAACAGTTATTTGAGCAAGATTGCCAAGCAAT
>CAJNDV010020291.1:46366-65784 GCA_905221635.1 Symbiodinium sp. CCMP2456 | reverse complement strand
CTTTCCCAATGAAGGGCTTGGCTTCTAAAGCGTGCTGTCCTTTTCCAAACCTCAGTTTCTCTCTCTCTGCAGATCTGAAACCGTCGTAGTAGCTACAGTTTCTCTCTCTCTCTCTCTCTCTAGACCTGAAACCGTCGTGGTAGCTACAGTTTCTCTCTCCCTGCAGACCTGAAGCCGTCGTAGTAGCTACAGTTTCTCTCTCTCTGCAGACCTGAAGCCGTCGTAGTAGCTACAGTTTCTCTTTCTCTGCAGACCTGAAGCCGCCGTAGTAGCTGCAATTTCTCTCTCTCTGCAGACTTGAAGCCGTCGTAGTAGCTGCAGTTTCTTTTTCTGTGCTACAAATCACACAACATACAACAATACACCAGTTTTTTTATGTTTTTCCGGCGGAGGGTTTCGTAATTGAGGGGGGGTTTATAATTGAGTTCCGGGGGTGGGGTTTTGTAATTGAGGGGGGGGGTTATACAAAGTAGGTCAACATTAAGGGTTTCGGGGTTTAGGGCTTAGGGTTTCAGGGTTTGGTTTTTTTAAATTCGGAACCGAAGGTCAGTGTCGGAGACACTATAAATAAACATGCGAACAGGTTTCCGAAGAGGTCCCGTAAATCGGTAAGTTTAATAAAGCAGACAGATGAGCTAGTTATCAGTAAGTAGCTGGAGAGCGGGATAGATCGACAGATAGATAGTTAGATAGGTAGGTGGGTGGGTGGGTGGGTGGGTTGTTTGTTAGTTTAGTAGACAGGTAGACAAGTATCGGGGCACCTAAACATTGGCCTTTAAACTTTTCTGAATACCACGCAGGTGAGACAGCTTCAGCTGCTGAAGGGGCGGCTCGAATATCGCCTGGAAGAAGGCCCTAAACCCTGAACCCGAAAACCCAAACCCTAACACCTAAACCCTAAACCCTAAAACCTAAACCCTAAAACCTAGAACCTAAACCCTGAGCCATAAGACCTAAACCCTAAAACATAAACCCTAAAGCCTAAAACCTAAAACCTAAACCCGATAACCTAAACCCTAAAACCGAAACCCCTGGAAGAAGGCAAAGGCCCCAGCTCTGGCTGGGTTTCTGTGGCCCTTGCCGGGAAGGAGCTCTTGATACGAGCAGAGGAGCCGGCGCCCGACGAGTCTGGCGACTGGGATCTGGAGGGTTTAGGGGTTTCGGGGTTTAGGGTTTTGGGCTCCAGGGTTCTATTGTTTGGGGTTTAGGGTTTTAGAGCTTAGGGTTTGGGGGTTTAGGGGTTTAGGGGTTTAGGGTTCAGCAACTTAAAACCTAAGTTGCTGCAAGAAGCAGAGCACATTCTTTACAACAGATACATATAAGATAATATAGTTTTATATTATATGTAGATCTATCCCTAACCTGGTAACTTGAACTAACTAAACACTCCTTGACAAAAACCTAAGGAGAAGAGGAATGGGAGGTTGTCGGAGGCACCAATCCCGATGGCATTCTTGTGAGGACCGGCCGGGAGCTGGGTTCATCTCTGCTGGCCCTGCGTCTGGGGATCGGCTCGAGGCTTCCGTAAGGGTTTTTAGGGCTTTACGGCTTTAGGGTTTTAGGGTTTTTAGGGTTTTAAGGCTTTAGGGTTTTAGGGTTTTTAGGACTTTAGGGCTTTAGGGTTTTAGGGTTTTTAGGGTTTTAGGGCTTTTAGGGTTTTAGGGCTTCAGGGTTTTAGGTACTATAGGGGCCTTCAGAATTACCTATGCTGTTTGAGGGGTTCCTTCTTATAGCTATATAGTGTAACATACCCTCAAAACTCTATGATTATTAAGGCCCCAACAAGTTTTACCATAAACGCGGCCATCTTCAGAATAAGAACAATAAGACTAGTGCTGAGTATGAAAACTATAACCAACGCTGATGATGATGGCGGTGGTAGGGATATGTAGCAGTAGACTGTATAGTTTGCTTGTTACAAAACTTGCCACCGATTCTGACAGTTGCCTCCAGGCTTCGTCAGCTCGAGCTTTGCGAGGGCCGCCTCTGCTTCGAGCTTGTCTCGGGCGAGGGACCTCGGCGTGGATGGGTCAGCCTCCATGCCGCAGGCCGCGAACTGGTGCGTAGGAGAAGGGAGCCGGAGGAAGGGGCAACAGAACCGTTGCTCAACACTGATTACATGGGAACTCTGCGCGGAGCATGTCGTGGCTGCCAGAGCTGCAACCTCTGGAGGTTCACATCCCTTTCGTCGATCGAGTGGGGTGGCCCGGACACAACCACGACGATAGACGACCGCAGGCATGCCTACGACAGGAAGATGCGGGGCTACCAGGAGAAGCGTCGTGGCTTCAGTGCTCGGTGCCAGAATTGCCTTTGTCCTGCTGAGGAGCACCTAGACTTGTCGGGCTGGCTGGATGCGGTGCAGAAGGCTGCACGGCCATTTCGCGAAACCTACGAAGAGGCGATTCGAAAGGATCCTGCGTATCGGCACCTCGGCCGAGCCATTGGCAGTGCCAAAACTCGGACACTGCCCAGGCATGCTACAATTCCCGCAGCCGCATTGGACTGGCCCGTTTCCGACGCAGCTATCTACCTTCTGTCCCTGGGTTTTTTCGACCCGCGTCTGCACGGACGGACTGGAGAAGGAGACCAAGCGTTGCGAAAGGCACCAGGCAAGCACCTGGTGTCTGTGGTTTGCCCGACAAGCGAGAAGCGACATGGCTTTCATCCGCTTCTTTACGAGAACTTCCGAACGCAGAGCTATGAGCCGAAAGAGCTCATTGTGGTTGACACCGGTTCTCGGCCCTCGCCCTTTCTCCTGGACAAGGTCCAGTCCGATCCAAGGGTTATTTATCGACACTTCACCGTAGATGACTCGCGCGACACAGACCCCATGTCGGCCGTCTTGGTGGACGATGGTCTTTCGCTTGTAACGGCCGAAGACGTGAAACGTAGGCGCGGCATTTGCTTCAAGCCCAAGACGGGCTGGTCCCTGGGATTTAAGCGTAATCTTTGTGGCCACTTGGCCCGAGGTGTCGTCATCGCACACTTCGACGATGACGACCTGTATGCGCCAGATTATCTCTCGCGCATGGTTGAAGCCTTGTTCAGCGCATTTGGAGGTCAGCTGGTTGTAGCTCCGGGATTAAAGGCTGCAGCGACACTTTCGGAGTGGCACATGATGGAGGTCAAGGAGCAACAGTTTGGCTTCTTCGACCCAAAGACCGACCCCTTAGTGGAGGGTCCCATGCGGGAGTCTTTTCAGTACGGCTATGGCTTCTCCTTGGTCTACACCAAGAGCGCCTGGGAAACTGTGCCCTTCCCGGACGTGGAGTGGTCAGAGGATGGAGAGTTTATGGGCCGCCTGCAGCTGCAGAAGATTCCGATTCAGCTCGTCTGCTCTCGAGACTGCTATGACGGTCTGGCAGCACATACACACCATTCCGACTCGACAAGTGGCGGGGAGATGTGCGGGAATGTTCGCCTCGGCTACGCAGTGCCAGTCCCATCTGCCTTCCGGGCCCTGCTCCCGGTGGCCCGGAAAGTGGCTCTCGACGCCAACGTCCGTCGTGGCTCCCAGCACCCTCTACGCGCCGAGATGCATCGAGTCTTGGACGGCTTTGGGCAGGCACCGAGTGAAGTGCGTTGGCATGAGAAGGAATTGTTTCTGAAGCGCAACCCAGACTTCGGGCAACGCCCGCCTGCGACGCCACAGTACAAGGAGTGGAGTGGCCAAGTTCGAGGTGGCTTCGGATTCGGGCTAAGCTACCGCGGACCTTGGCTGAGAGTCTCTTAACCGTGTGCCTCGAAAAGGAGAGCTGACATCACCAACACACCCCTCAACGAAAACCACAACCCCTGAAGCCAATAGACCCTCAAGGACTTAGGCCGTGGAACCTTGAAGCCCCCAACCTCGAACCCCTATAAGCCTGACAGTGAAGGGCCAGGGTTTATAGGGTTTATAGGGTCCTCCAGCCTCAGGCCGTGATGTTCACCTGCTGTGGCCGTCGAAGTCAGTTCTTCGGGGAGGACTTCCTCGACCTGAGCCAGTTCAAGGCGCGGTAGTAGGTTTTTTTTTTTTTACCAGGCCTTTTGCGCTGTGCGACATTCGTAGAGCAGCTTAGATGGTGGGTTGAACATAGGCGGTTCAGGGCTTCAGCCCTGGGGTTCGAAATTCAGGTCCTAGCATTCAACAATTCCCAGCGGCATGTTTCTGTGTATTCTCTCTCTCTCTCTATTTGACGTGTCCCGTGTCCGAGCTGTTTGAGGATGTTAGGTACTGTTAGTTAAGCTTGGGAGGTTTCTGGCAACTGTGCTGCAGGACGGCAGATCCTTCATGATGATGTTGGTGGTGCCGGTCGAGCTGCCGTTGGTGATGTTGATTGTCATGTTGATGCTGGTGTTGTTCGTTGGTGAGATGGTGATGATAAACGACAACGACGGCGACGATGGTGATGATGATGATGATGAAGATGATAATGATGGCAAGTTTACGGACGACGATGATGATGATGATGATGGTGTGGTGGTGGTGGTGGTGGTGGTGGTGGTGGTGGTGGTGGTGGTGGTGGTGGTGGTGGTGGTCGGTGGTCGGTGGTGGTGGTGGTGATGATGATGATGAACACGCTGATATAGCTTCATCATAAAATTGATAGTCGGTGTGAAAGCGGCCAATTTGCCGATGGCGGCAAGTTGCATGGCGATGAGTACCGAATTACGACAATGACTGCAGGAGAAAATTATCGCTACCGCAATCACTACGACGACTACCATCACTACTGCTACAGCCGCTGCAACTACCACTGTCACTGCCACTATCACCATCACAGCTACCTCCACCACCACCACTGCGAGCACAGTACTACCGCTGCTGCTGCTGCTCCTACAACACGACGACTACTGCTACGACGCCACTGCCACCACCACCACCACGCCCACCATCGCGACCGCCACTGCCACCACCACCACCACCACACTCACCACCACCACCACCACCACCGCCACCACCGCCACCACCACCACCACCACCGCCCCAGCGGCTACCAGTGTGCTACTGCCATGTAAACCAGTAAGATTGAGTTTTAACTGACCTCTTCTCCAGCAGATCCTTTGGGAGCACGCGATCCGCTTGCCATTCTTGTTCTGGCCTTCACTGCATCAAACTGTTTCCCCGGCGTTTCCTGGCCTCCAAACCATGCTCGTGGCTCAGCGCGACTGCACGGCCAATACTACCCACCCATCAAACTCCTCAAATTCTACAGGCTAGAGCCCACAGGAAGGAACCCTCAGCTTAAGGTCTAAGCCCCATAAACTAAAGCCGGAAACCCAAGAACCTTAGTTAAGACCCACAAGTCCTGAATCCTAAACCGTACCTCAGACCAAACCAGAACCGCCTCTTGAACACCACTCTGACACAGTTTCAAAGCTAATATAGAGGCCTCAATAATTACCTCTATTACTTTGGTGGTTCCTTATTATGCTTCTACTATGACAGACCCAAAACCCTATTCTAGTTACTAAGGCCCCTATATTACATAGAGGAAAGCACGCAGTGGCCGAGGTAGCGTTTCCTCGCAAACCGCTCCTTGGGCTTTGGGCGAATGGCGAGTCACCCGCTCAGCTTGGGTTCTTGGGGCCATTGACCATCACTGGACTGTTCTTGGAAACCATTTTAAAGTTTTAAGGATTACAGACTGTTCTTGGAAACCATTTTAAAGTTTTAAGGATTACAATCCCAATACAACTATATGTAACCCATAAGAATTAAGTTTTATAGGGCTTCTGAATCCGGCCCAGATTAAATGGGCTACAAGTAGGCATGAGGGTCCTTATGATTCTGAGTGTTCGTATTGCTGTTGTGAAAGCGTGTCTCTAGTTGTCAGGTTGCAAGGACCTACCTCTGGTTTGCGGTTTCAGCTTTTAGGGCTTCAGGGTATCGAGGTCATCGACTGTTGTCAGCCGGTGGGATCTCAGGCGCAGGATTGTGAGGTCTAAGTAAACCGAGCAGGGTGTAGGGCTACTTCTGCACAGCACGGACCTTGACCCTCTTTAGGATTCTTTCGGTTCAGTTTCTCGTCCAACTGCCCAACACGCGACGTTCTCTCCTGGAATGGAACCGTCGTCCCGGCCCGGTGTAGGATCCTCGTACTCCACCGGGTGCTTGGGTTTAGAAGCATCCTTCTGCCACAACGCGCTTGGCTGATAAGACTGACAATCTAGAATCCCACAACCTTCCTTAGCGGAGAACTTGCATACTTGAGCAGGGGGTGTCTACATCCGTTTGCAGACCTATAGGCCTGCAATTACAACCTTGAAGCCTGCACAGCCTGTCCTAAGCCCCACACCCACACCCGTCCCAAACAACACACTCCAATGACTCTCAAAACCTTTAAAACCCACCCCGAAAAAAATCAAATTCACCTCAAAATCTGCAGAATCCTCCCTAAACCCTTAACCCATCTTAACCCTAAACCCTATGGGTAAACCCTAAACCCTCAGAGGATTGGACCCCAAGCTATGGCTTCCGCCGCTCCGGAGGAGGCCCAGACATTTTCTGGTGCGGGGCATAGGATAAGATAAGATTCTATTATAGAAAAGCATGGTCATCTCATATCATATCATGTGAGATCATACAATATAATATGATTTCATATAATCTTGTGTAGCATGATATAATATGATATAATATGATATAATATGATATAATATGATTCTTCTGTGAATGTCAGAGAAGTCGAGTTATGACGCGAGTTTTTGAGCGCTAGGCTTTGTGGGTCCCGCATCGTGAAAACACCGTCCCTACAAGTAGCCGAACCTTGGGCTTAGGGCTTCAAATATAGGGGCCTCAAGAGTTACTAATAATTTCTATTTTAGGGGGTTCCTTATTATAATTATAGTATAATGGGCCCCCCAAAACCCTTTTCCAATTACTAAGGCCCCTACATTACATAGTGCCACTCAACTCCCAGGCTCTGCGCGTTGTAAGCAACCACAAAGCAAGCCTTCCATCTGTGTTGGAAGCCTTGCTTCTGCAGCTGATCATGGTGATGATACACTATATAACAAACCCTAAACCCTAAACCCTAAACCCTAAATCCCCTTAACCCTAAATCCTCGTCATCGTCGTTGGCCGTGTCGGTATCGACACCATATGGTCATCATCATTCTCCTGGGCGCCGTTTGGCTTTTGTCGTCGTCACCGTCATGAACGCGACCAAGATCGTAATCACTCTAAAGTTGGCCCATTGTGGTATGCTGATAAGGGTAATTAGCCGAAGAACATCATTCCCACGGGTCAGTGTGGATGACAATCTTGATTCTGACGCTGTTCATGGTGATGGTTCCCAATTACTATGGGTGTCCTCACTGAATCATTGAATCAAACCGATATCATGATGCCTGCTCGGCGGCCTCAGCGTCAGGCCACGCGAACTGGCCGAGCAGCTCTTCAGGCCGTTTCTTATTTCCTTTTGTGTCTGGCGACAGAGCCCCAGTCGGGGTCTTTAGCTGCGAGTTTACTGAGTTTTCACTGCTTCGGAAGATGAGCCAACTTTCCTTTCACCTGTGTTGTGGCGCAGCCTCTGACTCTAACACGTGAAGGGCAAGCAGTGTGGCAACATGATGTCATGTGAGAAGCTGCTTATGATGCCGCCGTTGACGTCTAAGATTGAAGTGTTCTGCGGAATCGTCGTACCTACCCCTTGCCCCAGTTGTGGTGCAAGTGTTGCGGCCACAGGACTTGATGATTCGACGAAACCGCGGAGTGCATGTCCAGTGCTATCTGCCCTGTCACTCTCCAACAGTAACAATTCGAAGCCCGAAAGTTCACAAGAATCCTCGACGAATGCCTAAAGCTTTAGCCACGAAGACCATAAAGTCGTCAAACCCTGCTGCACCCCTCCAGCGTCAAAGAGTTTAACGCCGCAACATGTCGCCAGGGTTTCACGGCCGTCTTCGGTGTGTTCCGGGCACCCCTCCCGTCAGTGAGGCGGGAGATCTCAGGGTGCAGTAGCCGTGGTTTTGAATGATCAACATACTTGATTCATTTATAGGTTCCGACGTGGCACTGCTTTGTCGGAGGGATCTCACGTGGACACCGCCAGAAATAAGATGGACAGCTATATATGTGAGAAGACCAAAGATTCATGTCCGTATTCTTACGTCCAGCTAGCCTGGAAGCCTTCCGGGCCCCCTTCCGAAGCAAAGCCCACTTGCTATCGTCTTGCTGGTGTTCGGTATGATCGTTTGAAGACCTTTGAGGCCACCCTAGGAATGCTGTCCTTCGGTGGCTTAGTTAGGACTAACCTTCTGTGAGGTTCGAACTCCCAGCAGCGCAGCCTGTGTAGCTACCTTTGCGATATTTGCCATGCACATCTGCCAAGCAAGTCCATCGCCATCTACCTTGCAGCGAGCGTGCAAGGGCGCAACCCCCATGACTTCTGCAGGCGTGCTGCAGCACTTCCAGATGACGCACTGCCGCTGGAAGTGGGCCGCTGGCTATCTGGGTGGGTGTCTGAGTCGTGACTGATGGGATCTTACTTCTGTCGTACCGTTTGGCAGGCAGGATAGGTTTTTGCGACGCATGTGGAGTTAAGAGTATTCTAACTTGGCGGAAACACCAGGGCGCGAAGTCTCAAGATTGCCAGGGCCGTCCCTGTGCGAATCTTGTTCTTGTTGTTTTGGCTACATGACAGGCAGTGACAGACGAACCTAATCCCTCAACCTGTAGCCTTCAGTCCTCCTGAACCATTCAGGCCGGACCGCATGCCCAAGACCTCAAACCCGAAGCCTTGAACCCTGTAAACCGGAAGGCCTAGAAACCCGAACGCCCTAAGACCAGACCCAAGAACTCTTTGAAGAGCTCCCGGCCCAAAAGGCGAGGAGATGAGGCTCGAAAGCAGGGCGACATCTTTCTGAAGGCAGAATCTGGGAGCTGCAGCTTTTTCACGAGAGGATGCCTCGAACACATGCGTGGAGGTATCATGATGCCATGATGTATAGTGTAAGAAAAATTGTGGGGGGGGGCTCCAGTATTTGAAGCATATCATATCGTATGCAGCGGCTCCAGCAAGGGGCTTAGGAGGTTGAGCACCCGCTTGTGTAGAAAGTCACGTCAGCAATGGCTGTTGGACATTCGTGTGAGGAGAACTAACGACGTGAAACGGCTGGATTGAGGCTGCCTATTTGAAACGCACACGAACAAAATGCATAATATGCGTGCAATTGTGTTCTTCTGTATATATATATATATATATATGTGAGTGTGTATGTATTTAGAGAGGGGAGAGAGAGCTGTGTGCGTGCGTGTGCTCGTATGTGCATCTATCGATGCGATGTATCTGTTGTAGTTCGGCACACATGTAGAGCCATTGATGTTGTGCTGAGTAGAGCAGCAAGGCTGTTGTGCGCTATAGGCAGGGAGCGTAGGGGGGTAGAGGGGTAGGGGGCTGGGGTAAGGCTGGGCGGGGTACCCACAGCTATCTAAGATCTTTCTATGCATGCATACCGTGCTAGCGTAAGATCTAAGAACAAATACGTAAGCACACACACACACACATACTGTTCCAGACACTCACATGGTACATGTATATACACTCATGTGCATGTGTATCGATCTAGATATGTATGTAAGTAAGTATGTATGTATGTACGTATGTGTACATACAAATAGATGAATTTACATCTATATATATATACACATGTGTATATATATATATATACACGCATAGATACCATGTGTGCACTCGCATACACACGCACATGCAAAGAGACGCACGTGTGTACAAGCAGATGTTCCGGCACGTTTGAGTGTATGTGTGTCTGTATGTAGCTTCCGCTGTGCTGTCGCGAAGTCACACGCCACGCAATGCAACGAAGTGGACTGTTTCGCACTGCACTGTTTCGTATGGTACCACTATTTGATATGTACGTGTGTCGGTACACTTGCCTTCATGGAATCACGGTCGGACCGACGGATTAATGCTTTCATGCTGCCTGCGTGGATGGGTCTCCAAATCGCGGAGGCTTTGCGCATATGCATGCCAATACAAGCGCAGGCAAGTACAGATGCACATGATCTCCGCCAAGACATAGGTAGACTGTGTGTGTACATGTCTTGATGGTGCGGATAGCACAGATGTCGATGATTTGTAGGTTTCTGATTCTGATGGCCAACCAACGCAGGAGGGTGACGTCGCTGCCGCTGCTCTGAACTACGCGAGAGCGCAGGCCCTGAGCGACGTGCCGACTGCCGAGGCACGTTTGCTCTTCCGTGCTCGCGCGGCTGCTCTTTGAGATGCTAGGCTCTGTACTCGATACGACGAGAGCCCAGTAGCTTGGACCCGAAGATATTGGGCCGCTTTTCAAGTCTGAGCCTTTTGCAGGTACCGAGGTCTGATCGCTGCCACATCCGATGTCAGCTCTCCTCCGTGGAGTTGAAGGCATCTGGGAGACTGTCTGGCGGCTCATTTCCTTTCGAAAACTTTAAAACTTCTCTGCCAAGGGCACAGGATGAGAGGGCGCGGTTGAAGCCTCGCCGAGGGCGTTTGGAGCTCGGATTGCGGGCTGTGTGGCGAACACCACATAGGGCAAGCGAGGCATTCAGCGAGGTTGTCTGGTTCGATGGCCGTCGTTCGCTGCGTGCCTACGCCGGGAAGCCGAAAGAAGCTCACGGTCACAGGGCCTGTTTTTCTGTACGTCGCCGGTAGAAAACGAGGACCCTTGCCTCTATAATGCCACAGACAGCTCCACCCATCGCTGGTGAGTCGGGATAATTGCCTTGCGGCAGTGCTTACCAAGGGAGCCGACGTTTGCGCCATGCCCTGCCGACAGTGTCGATATCGAACTCCTCCGCGATTGCAGCTTCGAATGTTCTGGCTGCATCTCCAGCCTTGTCTTCTGTGGCTGGGATAGCGTCCAGCTGGGACTCAAAGCTAACATAGCAGCCTCAGTGTGTCATGAGCCTTCGATTAGATCTCGGAGGCTGATGCGGCGATTCGTTTTGGCCTTGTTCCTTTGCCTTCAGCCGTGCAGTTTCGAGTTCTGCGTCGTAGAGGAACGTCGGGCAGGCCGGACGCTTCGACAAAGCCTTGGCCTACGCAGATGAGGTGCGCCGGGGAGTTTGGCCTGAACCACTTGGAGCCGATGCGTTGAAGCCACCGTCACAGAACAATTCAGCAATGTCGGCTTAGTCGCAGACGGCAGAGTTGCATATTCAGATATGGGAAACAGAGGTAGGCAGACGCAGACCGACGACATGCGAATCGAGACAGAAAAACTATCATTCACAGTGTTTGCTTGTCCTGTTTGCGCGAGAGGCCTTGTCCACAGAGGAAGACAACCTTGAGGCCTGAGGTCGTATGCTTCATGGCAGCAGCACGCATCTTTACAGCGAAAAGCTTATGACGATGCTCGTCGTGGTCGTCTTCGGCATCCTTGTTGTAGGTTTCTCGTCATCACGAGACTGACAGACCTTGGGTCACCTGACTTGCACATGCTAGCATGGAATTGTTGCGAACATAATTACCATTTATTACCTGTGATGAGATGATGATGTTGCTGGTGTTGGTGATGGTTGTGATGACGATGGTGATGGTGATGTGAGTGAGGGTGAGGGTGAGGATGGTTTAGGTTTTGATATGTGTTAATAATGAAATGGTGCGGATGATGATGATGATGGTGATGAAGAGGATGAGGAGGAGGAGAAGGAGAAGAGTGAGGAGGAGGAGGAGCAAATTGAGGATGATGATGATGATGGTGATGGTGATGGTGAGGATGACGATGAGGGTGAGGACGAGATTGTTTAAAGTTAAGCATTGTTGGCGATGTCACGATGATGATGCTGCCGCTGATGATGGTGATGGTGATGAGGATGATCAGAGGATGATGTTCATACTGGTATTGATGCTGAAGACGACGGTGATGCTGTGATGCCAAGAAGACTCATGTCCCGGCGTCAGAACAGGCAACCATCGCATGGTCATGTGTAAGCCACCCAGGGTCTAGTACCTCGTGGCTTAAGCATCGGGCTGTCGTGATGACGAGGTGTTGCGGTTGTGTCGGGGACTTGGGTTCAGGGTCCATGTTGGCAAGGGTTGGGGGAGGAAGGGGACTGGATTGACTGCTGCTTAACTTCTACTGGTAAGAGCATCTAGAGCTGCGGACGGGGTGCACTCGTGTTCCTTCAAGACTCTTGATGGTCAGGCTCTGTCAAGTGGTCGTGCTTGTGCCCGCTTCCAGATGGTCGATTCTCAGGGGTCCGCGACGAACCCCCTTGTCAACTGTCACTCTTCAGTGGACGGCACACTGAATTCTCTCCCCCGGTCTCTGGACAAGAAGCTTCTTTGACTGTTATGGCTACGAAAATAACGTCGTTGTGGGAACTCGAACAGCGTGACTGCTTTCCGCACTGCTTACTTTTAACCAGTTTTTACTGCCACCCACTAATCAGCAGACAATGCAACAGTACTCACAACAGAAGAGCTACCAATAATGATCATCATCAGCAGCAGCATCACCAATCATCGACCAACATGTCATCTTCGGGTAGACAAACTAGACTTCCTTAAATAGGCCTTATTATATAGGTCCTTATTACAGGTATTGAGGCCCCCTACCCTCCTCCCCCGTACCACCCGAAAAATCCTTATGATGTTTCGTAGCTAAGTAGCGCCGAAGTAGCACATACTCGATAAGCATAGCTTTAAATACGATAGAGTCGTTCTTAGAGACATGCAAAAGTCTTCGGGCTGCCCAAGACGTGACCTGTCTCCGAAAGGCACGCTGCCGGCGTGCGGAGGCGATGTTGAGCATGGGCCGGGCAGAGGAGGTGCGCACAAACGACAGTGCAGGGATGTATAGCTTTGGCATCCCAGCACATTTATGCACAGGCGGCGCAGCCATGGGGTTTGGGGTCCATTGATTTTGGGATGTGTCAACATGAGGGTCTGTGTGCCAGAAGCAAGCAGAGGCACAGATGAGTATGTTCTTATCCTGTGGTTGGCCTGTGGTTGGCCGAGGATTCCGGAAAAAGCGCAAGCCACACACCTAAACGTAATCGCTGGCGCGCATGTGCCTTGACATATATACATTCTCCAAAGCAGTAAATGCTCTCGACCTTATGCTGGTGTGCAACGCAAGGTTGTCCGAGACCTAAAGGCATCAACCTGCGCCGCGCCCGACCTGACCGCCCTGTGCGCACCTAAGCCGTGAGAAATAGCCACGGTTGCTGAATAAGTGCCATCCCTGGAAGCTCCGAGCTCCTCAAACCCAAAGGCCGCAAGCCGCAGAATCGCAGACCAAGGTTGGAACAGGCAGAACATCAAGTGCAAGCTGCTCGCACATGAGTGGCCTTCAAACCGGCTTCTCCGAGGGGTTCCAATGCGTTCCTGTTGTGTACCTAGCATCGCAGAGTAGCTTAGACTTAGACAGACCACAGAAACATTCGAAGCGGATGCAAAGAGAAGAACGCGAGTGTTTAGATGCAGACATAGTATAAATCGCTGTGCAAACATACATAATACGTGCACGAATGCATACATAGATACACGTGTACTATGGACACATCACCATATACACATACATATACGTATACATATGCAGCGCATATACATACATACCTGTGTATTCGGGTGTCGTTATTGAATTGTTCATTTCTTCATTATTTGTCAGTTTAGGACTTTCTGGTTCACTCCATCCAGCCGTCCATCCATCCAACCATCCTATCCATCTATCTATCTATCTTTCTATCTATCTGCAAGGCCTCGGCAGTTGCTCCTGCTCCTCGCGTCGTTACTGTTGCAGCCGTCAATTTCAGGTTTTTGTGGGGACTCCTTGGTAGCCGCGCTTGCTGTGGCCGCTGCTGCCACTGATTGTTTCGTTCGTGGTCTGTCAAGCCCTAAACCCTAAACCCCTATAGTAGCCCTTATAGAACCCTTTAAGGAACCCTTTAAGGAACCCTTTAAGGAGCCCTTTAAGGAACCCTTAGAGGAACCCTAAGGCCCCTGCATGATTGCCATCTCGGGCCGAGCCATGCTAGCGCCACGCTTTGGAATTCGCAGATGCGCAGAGCTGTATCGACGTTTCTAGTAGTTTAGCAGCACCTCGCACCCTGTCACGGGGCAAAGCCGAGCTTGCCCCAAGCCTTACCCCAAGGGTCCAAGTACCTAATAATCATATACTCTCCCAAATAGTAACCTACATATTGGGGCTGTGATTTTCCTTCTTCGCCTGGTTGCTTTGCGATGCGGGCCGTGCGAGCCCTTCGCCTTCTGCCACGATTACGCGGAAAACGAGGTGCCCAGGACACTTATGCCTCAGCCTGGCCTGACGGCCGCAGGATTAGCAACAGTAGATTTGGTCATCATTGACCGAGATTCGACCCAGAACACAGTGACAGCGTTTGTAATTTCCAGAGCTAAGCAACGACCCTGCTTGAATCAACTCTGCAACCCAGTCTATATACCCTCAACCTGTCAACCTAAACTCCAAATCTGGTTGCGCTTTGGAAGAAAAAGCAGCGCAAAGCCGTCAATTTCTCAACAAAACATTGAAGCATCCGATTCTAAGCTATGGTTCTGGGGGCTCATTATTGTTGTTATTGTTATTATCATCATTGAGGTATAATACACCCCAAAACCCTATATTCTAATCATTAAGGCCCCTATATTCCAAGCAACCCTAAACCCTATAAACCCTAAGTTGGAGCCCACCGGTCTGAAGTTTGAGGTCGCGGCTCCGATTCCTGGAGTTTGAGCCCTCTGGGCCCCTCCCGAAAACCTCGGAGCCCTACCTGTACACTGAGGTCCTACGTAGTATGTAGGGGCCTTATAATGAAGACCTATACTATTTATTTATTTATTATTATTTTTTTTTTGGGGGGGGTTGCTTATTATCATCATAGTATAGTACCCCCGAACCCTATTCTAATTGTTAAGGCCCCTATATTAAGCGCGCCTGAAATGCTCTAAGAAGCCCGAAAGCCTCAAAATCCCAAGGCTGAACTCACGGCGCTGCAACGAAATCCTAAACCCAAAGCTTGGAAGGCCACGCAAGTGCGAGTGCACTGGTGACCGGAGAGGTCGGGGACTCGGGTCGCGGCTTCCTCGAGCGTTTGGATAGCTTTGATGGTTCTTTTCTGGGCGTTCGTAGGGAGGTTACAAGGGATTCAGAGGTTTGAATAGTTACAGGAAAAAGGGCGTATAAAGTCTCGATAATTCTATAAGCAAGTTCTATAGCGGCCCGTGTATGTCGCGGGTTGCTTTTCCTCAAGTACTATAGCAGCCAAGTAAGCTATCATGTTAACAGTTGTATTCAATAGTTGGGCAATCCGGAGGTCTCTTTGGCCCTCGGCGGTTTAAGACTACGGGTTTTTTTTTTTTTTTGGGGGGGGGGTTTAGGGGTTAACGAATGTAGTACGATCCATGCAATAAGGGGTAAGCATGGGAGCTAGGAGCCAGGGGGCTCTGGGCTATCAGTGATTGAGCTTGGGTTTGGAGAACTCGGATGTGTTTTTGTCTTTAAAAGGGCCCAGTGAGGGATCATACTTGGTTGAGTCACGAACCTTGGCTTTTGATGTGTAATTCTATGAAGCAGCCTCCGCACTCGGGGTGATGTGTGTATTCTTAGCGATAGCCGACTGATGTGAGATACAGCCACCCCTGCTAGTAGCTCCAGCATCGTGCTTTGCATGTGGATTCGGATGATACCACTTCGTGCCTCTACTGTAGAGACCTTAACAATTACCTACACTATTTTGGGGGCTCCTTATTACAAATATACGTAGTATACTGTACCCCAAAACCCTATTCTAATTATTAAGGCCCCTATAGTAGCCATATCATACAGCCGAAGATCCAGACCCTCCACCCCCGAGCCAATGCCTCCGTAAGTCCGAATTCTGGGTGTCCGGCTTTCAGATCCTTGCATCCCAAACCTCCACTCCCATCCTCGACAGAGTCGCAGCCGAAGTCGCCGCAGAGTTTGGCCTGGATTGTTTTCATCGTTCCCTCAGCATCACTAGTCTCTTCACCCATGAGCTTGAGAAATACCTCACAATCTACAGACTCTGCTCAGATTGAAGCTGATGCTGCAGCCCAGCAGCTCGCGACGAAGCAACTCGACTGAAGCAGAGTCGCTAAGGTTCGGTAGGGCTGCTGCCACTGACGGGTTCCGCTTAACCGCATTTCAGCAGAGCCGGGAGACCCCTGAGTGTACGGAACCTCTGGGAGAGAAAGCATCGATTCTTCGGCTTGCTCGGCTCGAGGCTGTCGGAGCGTTTGACAGCTCCTCCACAGTTGGTGTTGTACTTGGCCAAAGGATACGGCCCCCGTGTCCTCGCTGCACTTCAGCCGGCACTTCTAGGGCTTTTGCGGTGAGCATGGGAAGGGCGGAAACTTCTTAACAACGAGCAGCATTCTCAGCATTGATCTGAAGGCCCACGTGACACATACGACTACATTCTATGCAGCTGCAGCGCGGTGAGACTCAATAGGTTAATAGGTTGTCCTAAGCTAGTTCAATCTAGTGCAGGAACACTTTCACTGCAGATCTTGCCACGTGCTTGGCTTCTGAACGATGACTCAGCATTCCGCTGTCAGACGTAATGGTAAGGGGTTCCTTCGTTACCCTGATCTTGCTGATGAGACAGCAGCATACTCACAGTTTCATGCTTCATTCCGAAAGCAAGACTGGTGATTGGACTGCCTGGGCAAGAGGTTGAAGCTTCGCATCAGACATGGGGGTCAGCCGAAAGGAAGCTCAATCCAGCTAGCTCTCAGTAGTGCTGACAGATCCCAGGTTCATCCTGCGTTGGGCCTTTGCTGCAGGAGCCGACATGCCCCGACATCTCTTGAATGTTCGTTCGATACAGCTGTTGCCCATTGGGAATGATCTGCTATGCAGCGCTTGCCACTTCTTGCGTTGAAGATTCAGCGCTATCTCGAACAGACCGCTTCTTCCGGATAGCCCATGGAACCCTACGAAGACTCAAGCTCACTGGAGCGACCAACAACATGCTCCTGAAGATTCCTCCTTTTGCGCTTGAATCCACAGCACAACTCCACCCACTCAAACAGTGGCCCAGCTTGCCCATGGATTCTATATGGGTAGTTCTCTAAATTAGGGTCCCTTTTCAGGTCCCCAATATAGTACGGCACCCTTATAAAAGGGACCCCAAAAAGGGACCCTAATTTAGAGAACTACCCATACACCTGCAACCCGAAACTCCAAGCCCAAGCCCCAGGAGAACTTCGGGGAGTCTGCCGTAGTTGTCGGGTGCAGCTCCGAGGGTGGCGTGGTGGCCTCAGCTTCAACCAGTCCTCAGGGATAAGGGAGAATTAGACTCAATAAGAATAACAATCACTAATAACACTAATAACAATCACTAATAAATAATACTAATTGTAGTAACCAACAATAAGAATTATAATCAAAAATACTAGATTATTAACAATCACCAATAAAAATAATGATAATCATAATCAGCAGGTACTTAGTTCGACGACGGCAATTATGAGGAGCTGCCTCCTCGTCCTTCTTAGGCTCATCCTCGACATCATCCTTTTAGTCCTCGTCAATGTTGCCAGCAACTCCTTCGGAGCACAACAAACACTCCCACGGGTTTAGGGTTTAGGGTTTTAGGGTTTAGGGTTTAGGGACGATGCAAATTGCAATCATCGATCTCCTTGGGTCCACAGATGTACTGGTACGAACCACTGCACCGGAGCACCACCCCCACGTCCTTGCCGCCACCAGCAGCAGCGAGACAAGAAGCGCAACGGCACAGTCACATCCAAGAGGACACTAAAAAGCGCAGGACGCCGCCTTACCCCGTGACGTAACTGAAGATTCGGCTTGACGGTCTAAGCAGGTGTTTCGGCATTCAGGGCTTTGACTGGTGAGGCAGGACGGCCAGCAAAGGCTCCAGGTGTCCGTCTGTTTCATAGGCTTGACCTCAAACTCAACACTGACCTTCATTGAACCCGTCGACTAGACTTCATCTGCGACTCCGGGCTTCTTGTTGCGCGGTGGCGGCCGACTGCGAGATGGCCTGTTTCGAAATAGGAAATCCGAGAAAGTGAGGTTGTCTTCTCTGGTGATTATAGCATCTTGTGACGTCCACAGCTACGCCCCGATAGATCGTGTCTTCTGCTTTGAAACGCTGTTTGCCGATCTGGCAGTGGCTGACAGGCATCTATACTATACTCAGCCGAAGCACAGCAGCTACTCTGCACAAGAGCAACACGATAGCAGGACATGTGCGTTGCTAATGACAGCTTTGCACTCAGCACTGCAGTTCCGCGAGCATAAGTCAGAAGTGTGTACCTACTGCCGTTCACAAAGATGGATTTCATCCCTGATTCAGAGATCAGTGCTCTGGCGACACACAAATTTCAATCCGCCGGCTACACCTGGCTGGATGAAAGGATGGATCCATTTTGGTCTAGCGTCGCACAACGAATTCCGAGGTATATTTCGCCGAACCTTATTTCGGTCCTGGGTGGATTTTGCTGCGCGCTTGCTGCGGTCTTTACAGTCCTAGCGAATCACATCCGGTGGATTCCGCTGTATTTCGTGGGGCCCTTTCTGATATTCGTATACATGACCTGCGACGCCGTGGACGGGAAGCATGCGCGGCGGACCAAGCAAAGCACCCCGCTTGGGGCTGTGGTCGACCACGGCATCGACGCATTCTGTGCCTTTACGACGGGGATCGCTGTGGTTGTCACAGCCGATCCCGAGCTGAAGGATCCCCGGCTAATGCTGGCCTTTTGCCTGTTTCATGGCTCCTGGTTCTGCGCTCAGTGGGGCGAGCTAGTCCTGGGTTCCTTGGATCAGCGCGGGATCACTGAGGGCGAGTTTGCCTCCATGGCTGTTATTGCGCTGCCGGGGATCTTTGGCCCAGATGCTGCCAAGTCTCGTATACCTGCTTGGGTCCCTTATTTTCGAAACCAGCCCATCCTCGATCCTGTAATGATTGGAGTCATCGTTGTTTGTGGTGGCGTTTGCCTGTCCTTTGCTTTGCGCATCTTCCTGAAAGTACAGGGCCTGGACCGGCTCAGGGCCGCATTTCCTCTCGTCCACTTAGCTGTGCACACCAGCGCTGCCATGCAGCTGGCCACTTCTCCACTTCGGCCACAGTTTCCTCTGCTCACCTTCACGGTAGTTGGCATGAATGCCGCGCCTCTTGGCTGTTCATTAAGGTTTAGACTTTGGAGTTTGCACATCTCCGTCCAATCTTTCACAAGTAATGCACCCCGACACGGTTCATCCGAATCCTTCCGGCAGCAGTTTCAATTCTGAAGGCGTGGGACACACGTCGACATAGCAGCAGACTGAAGTGTGGTCTCTTCTACCAAATTGACGAAGTCCGAAGCAGTGCGTCTGAGCACCAGCATCTCGCGAAATTGTCCAACGAATGTACAGTAGACACCCCAGGCCCATTAAACCATCACGAAGCCAGGCTTCTGATGACGAAGATG
>CAJNDV010020291.1:10868-32574 GCA_905221635.1 Symbiodinium sp. CCMP2456 | reverse complement strand
GGGGGGGGGGGGGTTAGGTGTTTAGGAGTTTGGTGGTTTGCGGATCTAGAATCTAGAGTTTGGTTTCGGAAAAGTAGTTCTGAGAAGTAGTTCTACAGAGGTTAGAGGAGATGATAAATATCTATATCCATCTAGAGAAACAAATATGTAGCGAGGCCAACATTGGATTTAGAGTTTGCAGCCGTATGAGAGGTGGGAGTTGGTGCACCAAGTAAGGGTCCTTGGATTCGGGTGTTATATGCGGAAACCCCCAATGTTGCAGTCTGTTGCTTTCTTGCGGTGGGTGAAGGGACTTCGCAAAGAATGCTGCGTTTCCTTCTTGAGGCGTGCCGGACGTCGCGGGCTTGCACAAATGCTAAACCCGCAGCTCTCAAACAGGGCATGTCAAGCATAGAAGGCATTCGAGCCCCAGGCCATGTCCAGATCAGATGGCTTCCTAGCTGTTCGATATTCTACAAAGCCTTTAAGACCCCTTGCAAGGCGTGCCCGAAACCCCGCATCCTAAACCGATGGATTTCCGGTCCCAACACATGCATGGCCGACATTGCAGGATTGAGGTGGCAATTTGCACATGACCTGCGTTGAGTCTAAAAAGTTGCCGGACTTATCTTTAGCAATCAAGCTATCTCGAAACAGGTACATGTAGCGAGCCATGACTGCTACGATTGATGCAGAGATGGTGCTCGGTCTCATACAAATCGGCGATCTGCAAGGGTTGCAGGAGTTCAGCCCGCGCGGTTTTGACTGGGCACAGCCTTTATGCAACCACAAACTGCCTGCACTCATTCGAGCAATAGACACAGGTGTTCCTGATAGGGAGCTACACGATCAGTGCCTTGCCATTGTGGAATGGCTGCTGAAGGTTGGGGCTGATCCAGCACAGAGGCTTCCTGGCGATTGCAACTATTATCGTGCGCTGTACGACAGCCATGACAGAGAAGCAACAGAAATTCACGTTGAATATGCCGGACATTCTTCCATGTCTCTTGCTGTTACATGGCTTGGAAGGCTGAAGCTGCGCAAAGGCGGCACGCACTGGTCAAACGAAGAGAACTATATGAAACGGGTCATTGCTCTTCTTTCGCGCTCGGCTGCCACCAAGAATCCCCGAGCTGCAGAGGTCACCGTGCCCCAGGGTACCTTCGACTTGTGGGAGTCAATGCGTGACTTGACCACCTCGCACAGCGTGATTTTCGAATGCTCAGACGGAAAGGTGTCGGCACACGACCAGATCTTGATGTTAGCTTCGCCCGTCTTGACAGCCATGCTCACGTCTGCAATGAAGGAGGGCTCCAGCTGGCTCATTCAAGTTAAGGATTCCTCATACTCGGGCGTCTCGCTGTTCCTGGATGTCTTGTACACCAGTTCCACTCGCACGGATCCTGACCACGAGACCATGCTTGTGGCTCTAGACTTGGCCCACCGCTGGCAAGTCCACAGTGTCGTGCAAGCCTTGTGCTCTGCACTGTGCGACATGATCGACGTCAAGAGCTTCGCGGCTATCGCGGAAGCTGCAGTTCTGAAGGGGCTGGAAGTGCTGCAGAGAGCATGTGCCTCCTTCGGCTCGACAGACAAGCAAGTGCAAGGAATGCTCACGAAAGGTAGTCTCCCGGCAGCTGTGCGGAAGCTGCTCGGAGAGTCTGAGCATGCAAGCAGTGAGCAGCAAGAGCCGAAGAAGCGACGGCTTTTCCGCTGATTACATGAATATCGTCTTTCTCAATTCCTTGGGCATTGAAACTTTTTGTGCAGTGATGCAAAGAAAAAGGCACCTTGACAGACGTGTCCCGTCACATGCTCGCACTTCCCGAAGTTTGCAGCGTCTGCTGGTCCTCTGCAGTATTTCCAACGAGTCCTTGAAAAGGTTCTGCTGACTATCAGCCATATAGAAGTTTGGCATGTCTGATACACCCATAGTCAGTCTCCACTATAGTTTCACTTTTGGTTCAACCCACCCTTACATGTAAGCGCCTCTAAGGTGACCCAAAAGAAGAATTTCTTATAGAAACTATATGGGTAGTTGTCAAAATTATGGTCCCTTTTGGGGTACCCTAAATAATAGGTGCCGTATTATAATAAGGACCCAAAAAGGGACCCTAATTTTGACAACCACCCATATAGCCAGGCCCCAAGATATTTGGAAGCTTACTTGGAAGTGAACGAAGTGTTGTCAGCTTCGGCCCTCACCGTCCTAAGTCCATGCTTCATCTGTTGATCTTCTGGCCAGCAGCAAGATATGCAACATCATATTCTCGAACATACCCCGATCATGAGCCGTAAGCCTTACATCTACATCCCTTAGACCCGAAAACGGCTGAAACCCTAGCCCAGAGAAGGTCTGGTGCGGCCTTTGCACGCCTTCACACCGGAGGGCCACCTGGTGCTGTGGAGCTCCCGGTGGTTTGCGTGTCTCAGTCACAGTTCCACTAGGTCTTGAGGTTAGGGCTTGAAGGTGTAGTATGTAATGTTTGGGTATACGGTTTAGGGGCCACATCTTATAGACACATGAGGATCCTGTGTGTTTTCTGTTTTGGGGGATACAAAAGGCAGGCCCCCTTCTGGAGTCGTTCGTTTGGGAGGAGCACTGATGCAGCGAGGTTTAGGGTATGTGGTTTTTGTGGATGAGCGTTCGTTTTTGGAACCGAGTTGAATAGGGGTTCTTTTCGCAAGGTAACGGGTGACGATTGCACGGCAAGGATTCATACGAATTGTGATTCCTGAGGTCGCCCCTGACGGAGCACATGCCTTACTCAAAAGGACAGCTTGCTGGGTGGGTCTGGGGTTTTGTGCGGCACAGGGAAGTTGCACAATGCCTTCACTTGTCGGCGGTTCGGTTGCGGTTGTCTTGCAGAAGTGCATAAGGTGTCTGAGTCAAAGAAACATGCAAACCAGAGGCACTACCAAGACGCCAGGTACGGCAATCTCACCGAGAGAGAGTAAGAAATTGATTATTTCTATCTGAGCATCCCCATGACCTTCCCTAACCCCCCAGGTACCTACTATATAGGGTACTGGAGCCCCTAGGGCCCTATATAATAGGTATTTGGGGGGTTAGGGCTTTCCATGTAACAGCATCTCTTCACGGAAAGTTGAGCAGCTACGTGCCAGCTGACATTCCCAGCAGGCATGAAGCTGCAACTCCACTGTTTCAGTCGAGAAACGGCGGATGGCCCGGAATCTCCGTGTGGGTGGTTGTCAAAATTATGGTCCCTTTTTGGGTCCTTATTATAATACGGCACCTATTATTTAGGGTACCCCAAAAGGGATCATAATTTTGACAACTACCCGTGTGTTTCAGTGCATGCAGCTGTAGTTGGGGAATGAGCTGTGAAGACCCGGCCTTGTGCTAAGTGGACTCGTTAGTAGACATATTCCCTTATAGTCCTTATAACCTGCGCCCCAAAACCTTATTGTAATGATTCGTTTCCCTGTGCTACAAAGGGGTATGCAATTCTGGGCTCCGGCTGCGCATGCTTCCATGCAAGCAGTCATGGAATCTTTAAGCAGCGGAGACCGCGACCCTGAAGGGCCTTAGTAGTTGGAATTGCTTTTTTTTGTTGGAGGGAACCCTTAACCCTGAACCCGTTGGTATATTGAACTCTTGGCGAGAAGGGTGTGGTGTTACTCTCTATCCCTCAGAACCTCATGACTGAAGAGCTGCAGCCTCAGACCTCACGAAACCTACATCCTAGGCCGCAGGCCCCCCTAAACCCTAAACCCTAAACCCCCTAGATCCCAAAATCTGCAACCCCCGATCCGGTCTCGGATGCCTCTCCTTGCCGCCTCGAGACTCGGCCCTTAGCTGCAGTCTGATCCGCGGGGCCCAGTGCCGCTTTGCCGAATTCGCTTTAGGGTTTAGGGTTTAGGGTTTAGGGTTTAGGGTTTAGGGTTTAGGGTTTAGGGTCTAGGGTCTAGGGTTTAGGGTTTAGGGTTTAGGGTTTAGGGGCTTGGTGGTATTAGGGGGCCGAGGGATCAAGGTCTAGTTAGGATGTGAGGATGCAAGCGGAGTGAAACTCTTGTGGGGTTTTGGGGTTTTACGTATGCGGGTGCGCTTCGACTCTGTCATCTTTAGTGTTGTTGGTGCGACTCTGACTGGTTAAGGACCAGTGGGAGCACGACCAGGAATTCCAATGCCTGTCAGTCATCTCTGCTCATCAGATCCATCGTTGCCGCAGTCTGAATTAGGACCCGGGCACATTATAGCTTTTTGTCCGCAGGATTTGAGAGAAAATCCTCCACATGTAGGATTACTGCAAGGCCCAGGGCCAGAAACTCAGGGCGTAGGCCTCAGGTAGGGTTTGAGGTACAGCAAGATCCGAAGCTTCTGTGCAAGGTTGTGCTGTGAAGCTCTCAGGATGAGCGAATGTCCAGCAACCCTCGCTCTGCCCCATAGTGATTGATGGCAGTATATAGTTCTGTCAGTATCCGACTTCACGATTCATGCTGTGCTTGATTCCACCCACATGTGTTTACGCATGTGTTTTCATGTACTGGTCCTGCTTTGCCATTACTTGTTCTTGCCTACCACGAGATCTCTGATGCTTGTTCCGCTCGTCGTTGGCATTGTTGCTCACTTGAGTCTGCAGTCCTTTTCGCTTGTTGACGTTTCGTACGCTCCCTTAAAGTTCGTGCGGTTCTTCTTCGTCTTCTTCTCCGCGTGGTAAGATGGCCCACACTTTGCCGCTCCGGAGGCCCCGCCGCGGCCCCATGGACGCGCCACACCTCCCGCTCAGACAGACAGACTGTCTGGAGGACCTCTTAGAGGCGTATGAGCGCGTACATACATGCTTGGCTTACATGCAATCATGCAGGCATACACACAAAAAATGCCATAAACCTATACAGACCTACATGCGTTCACCGTGCACAAAGCCCTGAGCCAAGATCCCTGTGATAGTTTGAGGTTTTGGGTTCGTTTTTGGGCCTCTGGGTGCGGGCTCAGTCCCTGTACTCAAAACACAGCAGCCTCGATGCAGCCCACCCAAGCAAAGCCGATGGACTTACAGCGCGTAGGAGCGAAAACGTCCTTCGATCCAATGGAAGTACCTATATGGTCTCCATTTTAATTCCTTTTGCGGTTACCTCATAGGATCCTGAATATAAAGCTGGTTAACCCGTATAACCCAACAAAGCAACCACAAGATGAAGACTATATCGACTTGGAGGTTCATGGGTAGTTATAAGTGGAGTTATAAGTCCCCTAATATCGGTTATAACTATAGTTACCCTACTAAAAACCTTGCTAAAAGCTACCCATGAACCTCCAAGTACCAACTGACTCTTTGAAGGCCGCCTCCCCTGTGCGAGCCGCCTCCTACAGCCACCGAAGTCACCTGCTCGCAGTACTTGTGATCTCTTTATGGTGTTGAGTTTCGGGCTCAGGGTTAATTGTGGTCCCGAACAGCAGAAAGCGCGCGTTTTGCGGCGGTGGGTGCTTCGGGGTCCAGCTTCGGTCGTGGGAACTTTGAAGTTGTGTTCAGCTTTTGTGCAAATAGAAACTGGCAAGTGGAAGAGTTGAACACGGCCCCGTTGGAGTCATTTACGGTCCATGGTTCTCGTAGTGATCTCCCGGCTGTAACATGTTACCAGCCTCTCTGTGCGTCGGATGACAAATGCTGACGATGCAAGCCTTCTCGTGCCATGCCGCTCTGGCTGTCAGAACAACGACTGCCAATGTCAAAAGCAGACGCTTGCGAAGAACCAGTCGCAGTGCTTGTGCCGACGATTGTAGCAAGCTGTCACACGATGTGTTTAGTTCTGCACACATGTTACAACGCGCAGTATATCGTAAAATTTGGCAGGAACGACCTGTCTCATGACGATTTGTGAGGGTCTCTGTGAAATCTTGTTGCCGGGGTCGCTAGCAAACTGCACCAATGCGATGCTTGAAGAAACACTCCGGTGCGGCGCGGCGCTTTTTGGTCCTTTTCCTCCTGTGTCGCCAACTGTTCAACGGAATGGCTAGCGGTGCACCCTTCTTTCACTGCCTGGCCCCGAATTTCCACCTAAGCCACTGAAACTGCGGTGTCGTGGTTGTACACGTGGAGATGTTTGAGCATGTAGTCTTCGATCCTATCGAAATCAAGGCTCGCATCTGGCATATGATCCTCACAGACCGAAGGTTGTACTTTGTTGGCTTGCAGGAAATTGTACTTTGTTGGCTTGCATGATGTCACATCGTTTTTTGCAGGAGTGCGAGCAGCAGCATGTCTTGGATCTTGCTTACGTTTCATGGTGCTGCCGAGTGCAAACGAAAATGAAGAAGATGATGATGATGATGGTGGCGGTGATGATTATGATGACGTGATTTTTGTGAGTCTGGTCCGGTCCCTGATGACTGCCGTTCCGACACCTGTAGTTACCAACGTCGGGGTTGCATCGTCGATTATCCTTTGGTCTTTTGCTTTCATGTCGTGTCGAACAGCCTGTCGAGTGTGCGCAGATGTCACCACCTCGGTCGTACCCGCTAGCTTCCACAATTCATGCCCCGGACCCGAAGTGTCGTGTTGAAGTTCACTCCGAAACACTTAACCTGCAGCGGAATGCAGCCAAACAGGCTTCTTGGAGAGAAATGCCAAGACCGGCTTCTGCGTCGCTGCAACCGCTGGGGGCATCGCAGTTCTTCTGGGCTCGGCATTGTGGATGGGTAGGTCGTCATTGCAAAGATCGAGCCTTGACTGAACCAACGGAGTTTGTGGTTCGGTCTCATGCCCTTCAATATTACGAAGGCTTCGAGTGTTATCCTGTGTGAGCCCTGCACAGAGCCCTAGGAACACATCTGCCCGGTGTGGTTCCGTCACCGAAGTAGTGCAGAAGGAAGCAGCTTAGACCCTAAACCCTAAACCCAAAGTAAGGTGGACAGGTTCCCCAAAACCTCAGGCATATTCTGCCAGGGACCGAGCAAGAACTCCAAAAGTCGGCTTGGTACTCTGTTGCGGAATGTTGCGGGCATCATGGTTCCATCATGTTCCCAGCCGGAGATCTTAGATTCAGGATTCTTGTACTTGGAGGTTCATGGGTAGTTATACGTGGAGTTATAAGTCCCCTAACATAGGTTATAACTGTAGTTTCCCTACTTATCACCCTACTTATACCTGCCCATGAACCTCCAAGTCGAGGCGGAGTTGCCATGCTTCCTTCTCTGCGCAATAGCCAAGCGGTGTCAGATTTCACGGGCGGATCCGAGACCTCGAAGCTATCATCAGCCCCCGTCCTGCGACAGAAAATGCGGGCTTTCCACATCATGGTCTGTTTTCAAGTCCCTGCTGCAACTACATACGACGATAGCTACCTTCAGATGGAAGCTTTTCCGATCAGAACGCTCAATCAATACCAAGGGAGTTCGCCAACCTTTCTGAGAAAGACTTGATGCAGTGTGGTCGGCAGCTCAAGTGGAAGGCTTGTGCGGCAGCTCTCGACTCATCGCCTCTTACGAACCCGAAAAACTTTCAGACCGAACAGCAGGGGTCGGGGCTGTTGAAGACTCTTCGGAAATGGGTTTGGGGATCAGGGGTTCAGGGAGTTTCAAGCGGTTTAAGCGTAAAGGGTTTACGGTTTCCAGGCTTTGAGGTCTCTGGCTGGGGGCCCAACACTCTCCGAGGTGGTCACAGGTGGACTCTGAGAGAACACGCAGGATTTGGCGTAAGGGCTTTGTACAACTACCTTGAATGGTTGGAGCAGTGTCTTGCGACAGAAGTGGACCAAGTCCCGATACGAAGGAGCTTCTGATTCAGAGCCTCAGTTTTCATGGTGCCTCTTTGAAGTTACTCCCCTGCTGCAATTTGCCGCTTGGAGGCCAAAGCTTCGGATATCCCGATCTCCATAGAAAATCCTCCCAAAGATAGCTACTGTCGGCACTGGTCTTCGAGTGTTCACCTGCTGATTGTGGTATGGTTTCTATATAGTGTGGTCTGAGTTGTATGTATATATATATACATATACATATGTATATATATATATATTATATATATATATATATATATGCATACACGTTTATCAAAATATGTGTAAATACGTATTTATCTTTTTATAGTTTGTGTATATAGTATATATATATATATATAGTACATCTATAGTGTGTATATATATATATAGAGTATATGTATAAATATATATATATATATATGTAACACAAATACATACATTGTCCAGCGCGCTAACTGGGCCTACCCGAATGTGCTGCCCCTGGCGCCAGTTACATTCGGACCTCTGCTTGGCGGTGAAGGGTCCGGATGCCTACAGTGGCGTGGATGCCCCTGTCCTCAATAGGGTGCCGTATTATTTTGAGGACCTAACAAGGGATCCTCATCTTTAGAGAACTACTCATATGGGTCAGATATAAGGGAAGTAGATCAAGACAAGCCCTCTTGATGGTGTTTGCATTGCTGGTCATGTTGGCTTCCCATCGGCTGGGAAGGTGTTTGCGAGGCCTCCAGCGTTTCCTTGTGGTCCCTTCGAGTCAACATCCCATGATCCCTGACTTCTCGTCGAGAACCTGGGGTGCAGTTCTTGTATCGATTTGGATCCGACTCTTCTTGTAGCATGAATGAGAAGGACCATTATGTCATAGTCACTTCTGCGCTGTTCTTATTAATTGTCAACTGTCCGTTGTGGGTTGTCAGAACGTGCAAGTCTTACTGTCGCTATGGCCATGACTCAGTCATTCATGTACGTTCGTGTTTTCTGAGCCAAGCACCGGGCGCGTCGTTCCAAACATCACCCTGCTCAGTATCTGTTCAGGTTGTGATCGAAAAATGTGGCACCGTGCCACATGACGAATGGCTTCTTAGCTGCATACATGCGGTGACTGAGCACTTTGTTTTCAGACGGAGGTTTTGGGCGAAACTGATGCATGTTGGGTTGGGGTCGAGCTTGCCATGATGGTGCACTTTTCCAACAGTAAGCATACTTGGAGGTTCATGGGTAGTTATAAGTAAGGTTATAAGTAGGGTAGCTATAGTTATAACCTATATTAGGGCACTTATAACTCCACTTATAACTACCCATGAACCTCCAAGTAAGGCCAATAAGAAGACCCTCCGTGCAGCCAGGATCTTCAGCAACAACAGCAAACTTCGGCTCTTCACCCGGCCATCGCTGTGCTTGGATGTCAGGACTGGCAGTACATGCCTGCTTGAGGTTCGGTGCCGTGTGTCTTCCAAGCCTTCGACTATTTTCCTCTTGAAGTTTTGGCTTTCGGTTTGATGAGAAGAGGCTGTGATGCGTTTGCTGTATTCGGAATGATTTGCGAACACGGGCAGGCCGAGGCTCTAGGTGGACGCAGAAGCCCCCAACGGAATTGCAGAATCGGTTGCCACTGCTGCCCTTTCAGATCTGCATTTTCCAGCAAAGGTCGTACTGAAACCCAAAATAATAGCGAAGCACAAGCACAGCAGGTTTTGAGACTCAACACTCGCGTGATCATGGGCTTTGTACCCTGTCAATAACCTATTATAATTATAGTTATTCACAGGGACAACGCCATGATCACGTGAGTGATTAGCTGCCACGGCTCTATATAGCCAGGGCTTGGGTCGGAATTCTGATGGCCATGGGCTCTGACGGAGGTTGAGGCGTAGGTTGCGTAATGTCACGATGATGAGTCACAATGTGGCAGAGCTGCATATGGGTAGGGGTCCCTTTTAGGGTCCATGTTATAAGCGTGCCGTACTATATTGGGGACCTAAAAAGGGACTCTAGTTTAGACAGCTACCTATATGTGTCCCTGTTATTGTGTACTGCAGTCAGCTCTCTCCCATTCCTGGAGTAAAGAGCGGTCACCCTGTTAAGCCGAAGTCGATAAGCCGCCTTAGGCCGCCGTAGGTAGATATCCCCTTGCAAGCCCTCAAATCCTCATGGCCCCTTGCTTCCCCTCGAGCCCCTCACATCGAATAGAGTTGGTTTCAGGATTCGGCTTAAGAGTGTAGACTTTATGCTTTGAGGGGTTCTGGCTGTGTAAGGCTTTTGTTGGTGCTTTGGGGCTTAGGGTTTACGGCACCAGACTTGCTCTACAGCTTCTGACAGGGATTAGCATCCCCTGGCCCTGCAAGGAACCACAAAGATATGGACTGGACCAAGCTGCAGCTCTGGGAATGCGTAGACGGAAACGCTCCCTGGCCGGCTGAGAGTGACATGGGGCAGACTGACTGAAATCGGACTCAGAGCTCTGGAAGAGGCTTACCCAGCTTTGTGGGAAGCGGCATTACAGAAGCTTCTGTGGCGGCTCATACTTTGAATAGTTTGGAATATGATTGCGGGTTATGCGAGGTTAAAGTTAAAGTGTGAGTTGTTGCGAGAGTTTTCGAGACAAGAGTGATTATAAGTGAAATGTGTATGTGTTGTGGTTGCTAGAAATGTCCGGGATTGTCGGGGTAGAGGTACCGGAAAAACTGCGAAGGCACCTTGATGGTAGGAGCTAGGATTAGGGGGATCCTTGGGGATATAGACCCTCTCAATAAGGTCCCTTTTAAGAGAGCCAGAAGTAGGGTTCAGAAGGGGTACCCTTTAAGGGGTACCCCTAATCATACTACCTAGATGGTGCAGAGAAGGCGGTATGTTGAAGCGCTGTGAGGCAGATTCTGGCTCCCTGGCCCTCTCGTCTCCCCACCAAGTGGCAGCCAGATGCTCAACCAGGATGAACCCGATTCCCACACAGAGCCTCAGGGATCCCAGTGGTGAAGACCTTCGTTTGTTGCAGACTTTGTGTGGGTTGCGGTTTTCACGCTTTTTCGTTCGATTGTCTGAGGTTCAGAACTTCACGCATTCGAAAGAACAGCTGCTGCAGTGGTCCCACGATCCCAGCAAATGCTGCTCGGTCAGTTCATAGGAATTAGTGTAGCGAACCAGCTGTCAACACGTCCTTGCACAGAGTGTGGTCGGCTGCAGTTTTTTCAGTTCTCCCTTCTTAGTATTGCCCCTCTGACGTGGGGCCTACACGCTCGGATTGGCCAGCCTGGATCCGCTATACTTTCTCTGCATACCACGCACGGAAGCCGGGGAATGCAACCGTCAGCTGCTCAAGAACAAAAGCCTTCGACCTTTTCGTGCAAGGCGTGGATGTGGCATATCATTCTACGAACGCCGGCACCAACTTGCAAATTGCCCCGTGCCCGAAGGTGGCGTCGCCACTGTCCCTTGGCTTTGAGTCTTCGAAAATCCCAGGGGCGAGGCTTTTATGGCTCAGATATTTTGCATCCTGTCTTGTTGTTGCACCGGCCTTGTTTCAGCACTAGAGTGTCAGTACGTCGACATCAGCTTCGAACTGGAGGCCCCGCGAGTTGAGCTGTCAGCCATGACTGCACATATTCATGCACGGCACTGGCCGCGCGCAACTCGGGTTTACCATAGAGATGCAACACAGCACACCTAGACAAGGAAGTGGTGAATGCGGAACTTCCCTTCCAACCCAAGAGGAACGAAACCCTGAAACGCGAAGAGACAAACCAGAGCATCCCATGATCTCAAAAATCCAAGTCTCCCAGATCCTGCAGCCTAACCCCCGCCCCTAAAACCCTCTTGCACAGACCCCAGCTAGGAAGGACCCTTCCGTGTCCCGAGGCAGAGCTTCGAGTTCGAGAAGTGTCGCTTCGATTGCCCTCGGCAGCTGAAGTGGAGGACGGACGATCGGTGCTTGGCGCTGCAGGGATCCTTGGCCGATTTGAGGGTTTAGGGTTTAGGGTTATGGTTAGGGTTTATAGGGTTTAGGGTTAGGGTTTAGGTTCGGCCCCAAGCAGTAACAAGAGATTGTATTTTCTGGAATCTCTCTTTCTTTAGTTCTGCTATCTATCTAGCATTATCTAGCCATATACCTGTGTGTTTGTATATATGTTTTGGTACGTATGCATGTGTGCTACAGTGTGCTACCTGTCCTCGGACTTTGTTGCTGAGACACTAGAGAATTCGAAAGTAAGCAGATCTCTACGTTACCGCGAGGTTGGTCCATCGAGGAGGGCACGAGTCTCGTCCCGGGCCCCTGTGAGGGCGCTGCTGGGACAGAAGAGTGCGGAGCGGTTTATTCTCAAGCTTCATCAAGATGCTAATCTCTTAACTCCTAGCCACCAAACGCCACGCCTAGCCCTTGGAGGTTCATGGGTAGTTATAAGTCGGGTTATAAGTAGGGTAACTATAGTTATAACCTATATTAGGGGACTTGTAACTCCACGTATAACTACCCATGAACCTCCACGTAGCCCTAGCCTGAACCCCTAAACCCTAAACCCTAAACCCTAAACCCTAAACCCTAAACCCTTCAACCCCAGCGAGGTGGATGCTTCCAGCCAGGCTTCCGGGCTTTGCGCTGCCGGTCATGTGGGTAGTTGTCAAAATTATGGTCCCTTTTGGGGTACCCTAAGTAATAGGTGCCGTATTAGAATAAGGACCCAAAAAGGGACCATAATTTTGACAACCACCCACATAGTTGTAAATAGGGTTATAAACAAGTACGATAATTATAGCTATAGCCTTATAACTACCCCTAAACCTCCAATCAGATCAAGCAGGCCCATTCAGGTTTTGGCATGAGGTGCAGGGTCTAGGGGCAGGGTGATTCAGAATCCCTGCGCATTTTAATGTGGGGACCTCAATAATCAGAATCGGGTTTCGAGGGTTCCTGATTATAGCTACAGATAAAAGCAAAAAAAACCTAAACCCCATTCTGTTTATTAAGGCCCCTTTATTAGCTCCTTCCTCGAATCAATGCTTTGCGGAGCCGGACAGCTCGAAGCATCGTTGGAGCTCTGACACGTAAAGTGCCCCTCAAGCGCTGGCGAAGCTAGTTGCAAGAGCAGGGTTGCAACCAAAACCATGGTACAGAGGCCTCAAAGATTACATGGGGCTCCTCTACTTCTAGTATACCACAAAACCCGACTCTGAGCATGAAGGCCATTTTGTTCTAAACCCTAAACCCTAGGCCCTAAACCCATCACTCACTCCGAAATTCACGTGCTGAAACGCACCTTCGAGGATGGCATTGGCCCGACGCAGTTCATGTTCAACACCACAGGCTCAGAGCTCAGAACACGCCAAGCCGCCATCTTCTTGTGGTCCATGGTTTCTATACGGCCTAGAGCGTTCAGGGTTGAGGGCTCAAGGTAATTATGACCCTACACCCTAAACCCTAAACCCATAATTGATAAGCATATCGGGGCAGGGGATCGGTCTCGTACATGTTGGAAAGGATGTTGGCGCAATCCGGAACGGAGCCAGCGCAGGCAGAATCCTTCGCTGTCTCTCGTCTACCGGCGATATAAGGGGAATCGGGCGTCGTGATCAGATCCGCACAGAGACAAACTCTCAGTTATGGGAACCCTTACAGCTCTTGATGAAATCTGCCCAGGTGGGAGGATGCAGCTGGCTCTGAACGATAAGTTCTGCGCCTGCTTGAACGCCCGGTCAGAGCTGCGTATAGCCGTCTGCAACTCCTCCGACGCGAGGCAGGACTTCGAGTACCGGCATGGCGGCATCTTTCACAGTAAGCACGATCCTGGGTTCTTGTTCAGCAATTTGTTTCAAGCCACTTTCAAGAGTAGGACTAGGAACATTGAGTAGTCAATATGGAAAGAATGAACTTCGCTTAATAAGCTAAGCTGCTCCTCAACAAGAGCCCAGGATCAGCATCTTGTTCCCAGCTCCCCCGTGATCGCAATAGAGCGGTCGAGAACCGACTTCATGGAGATTTCGGCCTGCCAGATTCTCTATCACCCGGTGGAGTGCTCAGTGATCGGTTGTACAGGTCATGTTCTTCATATGTGCTTCCGGTTTTGCTAGCGGCTGACTGCGGTTCGGTTTCTAAACCCTAAACCCTAAACCCTAAAACCCTAAACCCTATTCGGGTTGCCGGGCTGCCTGCTATGGGGCCACGCAGCAGTCCTCCAAGGGGTACCTTTCACTTCTCCCGACAAGAGCCCCCAAAAAAAACCCAAAGCCCGAACCCGATGCGTAGACTACGTAGACCACATGGGAGTTTCTGAAATTAGGGGTACCTTATTTAGGGGTCCTTATAATAAGGATCCTACTATTAAGGGTACTATATTGGGGTCCCCTATTTTCGGAAACCCCCACATAGCACGAGCTCCAAACCCTAAACGGGTGCTGAGGTGGAGTCCTTCCCTGTCCCATCGGGCTTGCCGTGCCCACGTCAGCTCAAGTGGGATCCAGGCTGGCCTAGCTGGCCAAAGGGTGCTAATGGCGGCCCGAAAGAACATCTTTGCCTCGGAACCTTGGGTGCTGAGCAGTCATCAACTTTGTAAAGTCCGAAATCTGAGAAGCAAACAAAAGGCAGTAATCGTACCAATAGTCAATGATAGCTATTTTTGGCATCAGTTGTCAGAACCATAAGAAGAAGACCCTATAGCCCTGCCCCCCGTACCCTCCTAAAAGCTAAATCCCAAACAGTACTTCTAATCCAGACCCAGAATAGGCCCCCAACCAAACAGGACTCTTCGAAAGTCTGAACTCCCACTAAGGGACGCTGAGTTGGCACATTGGGAACGGTGAACCTGTGGTGCTTGCACCTTGCGAAGCTGGCACGCGAGTGCCTTGATCCGACATAGTTATAAGTTATAAGGGCTCTATACCTATAGTCTCCTATGTAGTTCCTTTTTGGGCTACCTTTTAGGATCCTTAGTATAGAACTGGTTAAACCAAAAAAGGAACTACCATGGAGACTATAGGTATACCTGGGTTTTAGTTGGGTGTCAGGATGCTTCTTGGCGATTTGTGGCAAAATAAGTTCATATTCTTTTTGGATTACCGCCCATGTCGGTTTTGGGTTCAGTGCGGTTCAAGACAGTAAGGGGACATGAAGTTCCTTGTCCGTACCAAAACCCCTCCCAGCAAAGTGAACACACTTTGAGACATACGGGGTTTTCCGAAAAGAGGGGACCCTAATATAGCACCCTAAATAGTAGGATCCTTATTATAAGGACCCCAAAATAAGGTACCCCAATTTTCGGAAACTCCCATACCTGCGCTGTTTCCTGTTGTGGGGTCTAGCGACCCAAGGACCGAAGTTGCCGAATAGAGAGGTCTGAATCCTGAGTGAGACATCCCTCTTAGTTCCTGTGTAGTTATGATATAATATTATTGTATCTCAGAACCGCAATATTTCTCAGGTTGGTCAGCGGCAGCATTGGCTCATCGATAAGGAAGAAGGCAAACTGCGACTTGCATCTAGCCCCAGCTACTGCCTGGAGACGCACCACAAGCACAAAGATCGCTTGCCACTGCACCTGTGGCAATGCTTGGACGGCGATGACAGCCAGGCGATGCATTGAAATCGAATTAAGTCTATCATGAAAGTGACCTGACGTCGTCCTCAGCAGCCTTGCGCGATCTCGGAAAGAACTCGCCAGCCCGACATCCGAGCCTCTACAGTACAGTGTCCATGTCTCCTAGTGAAAACATTGCCCTTAGTAGTGCAGCAGGTTTTCCACATCCCGGACGCCATCATATCCTCGGCGCAGAACATTCAGCAGGGGCGCCGATGTCTCACCGTTGCGGAGGAGGTGCCCCGGAACCGAAGTTTCGGAGTCAGGAGGTTGAGTCTCTGAGTGCCTTTTGGTTGTACACGGCTGGTGGGTTAGGTGCCGGAGCTCTGAAGGCCGATATGGGCGTACATAAACTCTATGAAGCCCGGCACACTAGCCCAAAAAAACCCTAAACCCTGTAGTCTGTTTTGTGTTGCGAGTTTTGCCTGTCTCTGTCGTCTACAAGCCTGAAGGCCACAATTTATTTCGCACAAAACGCACCTTGAGAAACATCTCCAACCTGATGAGCAGGCAAACCAGCCAACAGATCCGCACGCATTGGTTTGTATACCAGCAGAGGGGAAGAATCTTTTCTGTTCGTGGCTTCGGGGGACTTGAGAAACATGGTTCCAACATGCTCTTCGACAAGAATTCGTACTGTTCTCGTCGTCGACATACTGTCAACCATCTTAACAGTGCCAGTAGTCTTGAAATTATGTAACAGGAACTGTGACAGTGTTACATTTGAGGTGAGATAGGATAAGATAGGGGGCTCAATGGCACAATCCTCTCATCTAATGCCGTCTCTCCCTCTCTCTCGCTCTCTCACTCTCTCTGCTTCGCTTGCAGAAGCTCCTAATTACAATTCCAGCAAAGGCGAAACCAACAACAGTAGCCCTTGCCGGCCTGGCTGAACGACCTGTTGCTGTGGATACAAGTGGAGCCACCCACGATCCTGAAAGAAGCGTCCTTGAGGCGATCAGAAACCCAAGGGCATGGCTTGTGGATTACAGGGGATATAGGGTACACAACCAGCTGGAGTATCAAGACGTATGGGGATCTGCAAGCAAGCATGAGGCAACAGTCACAACGCCTCGTAGAAAGTGACCTCAGTTGAGGCATGGCGGAGGTTGTGCTCAACCAAATAATGAACAAGAGCACCAAACAAAGAAACCAACGAACCCGGGAACAACAAACCCATCAACCAACCATCCAACCAGCCTACCGACTGACCTACCTACCTGCTCCCCACCCAAACAGCCATCCATCCGCATGCATACATACACACACAACCACAGACTTACTTACAGACATACATGCATACACATAGATACTTACTTACGTACTTACTTACTTACTTACTTACTTACTTACTTACTCACATCCCCTGCAGTTGAAGCATTTGCGCTTGGCTGAGGCGATAGACGAAGCCCATGCCTACACAAAGCTGGAGATGGTTCCCTGCGGCTGGCAATCTTACCGACAGCAGAGATTCTGGACAGATGTGTGCGAGGAGAAGGAACATGCTCAGCCTCCACCTCCGAACCGTTTGGGCTCGTCACTCGATGTTGTCCATCGTCGTTGTGCTTTTTCCTTGTTTTCTTGTTTTGCCAGTAGTCTCAATTCTTCACGAAAGCAGACAAACTCCAGTCCTGGGTTCTAAGTCCCGCAAACACTCACATGCTCCCGAAGGCCCCCCGGGCACTCCGAGCTAGAACTCCCAATGTTGGAGAGACCAGGTTTCTGGTCATCGGGGACTGGGGCTGGGACCCCCTCGTGCACGGGAACGTCGAGAAGGCAGTCTTTCAAGTTCATCAGATAAAAGCGGTTCAGGGTTTAGGGTGTAATTCGGGCTGAGGATTTTCGGAGTTGTGCCTACGCCCAGGAAGGTCTTCTTTTTCCAAAATTCAGAAGACAGTATGGTACACACTATGCTCCCGCTGTGGTGCTACACACCCATTCTTTACAGTCGCGATCGGGCCCCGTGCTCCGGAAAGCTCGATGCCTCGAATATGTCTGAATCCCGCCAGTACGTAGTACGTGCATGTGGGGAAGTGTTGGTCAGAACATAATATAGAGGCCTTAATAATTAGAATAGGGTTTTGGGGTACATTATACTATAAGTATAATAGGGAACCCCCCAAAACCCTATTCGAATTATCAAGGCGCTTATATTATGGTGGGAAGCTTGTTGGTCGCTGTGATCCTCATGGTCTCCTCGGGGGTTTTGTTGCGGTCTCTTGGTGTTTTTCAGGCGGTGTCGGCTTCTGATGAGTAGCTCTCTAAATTAGGCACCCTTGTTAAGTCCCCAGTATAGTGCGGCACCCTTATAAGAAAGGCCCCTAGAAGGGGAACCTAATTTAGAGAACTACCCTTCTTGGGATCATGGTGACCAAGTCGTCCTGGTGGTCCTGGTGGGCATGGTCGTAGTGGTGCTAAAGTACTGTTTGAGCATCTACACTCGCAGTGTTGGCAGGGAGCCCTAAACCCCTAAACCCTCATAAACCCCAAACCCTAAACCCTAAACCCCTAAACCCCTAAACCCTAAACCCTAAACCCTCATAAACCCTAAGGTGCACAAGTCTGCGTTCAACTCTGAGGCAGACTGTCAGAAGGCCATCGGCGCTGCGATGGCCCACAAGTTCAACGAGCTAGAGGCCGGGTTTAGGGTTTCGAGTTTAAGATTTAGGGCTTGGGGTTTAGCGTTCAGGGTTTAGTACTGTAAAGTTTCGGGTTATTTAGGGATGTTTGGGGTCTGGGGTTTAGGTTCCTACAAAGTGGCCTATGTTTTGGTGCTCTCCTCTGGAAGCTGAAGACGAGTATGAAGCAGGGTACCCAAACTCTCAAGGGATTGCGGGGAAGCTAGTCAGGTTTTAGGTTTAAGGTTCTTGTGAAGTGGGTCACAGTTTCCCTAAACCCCAAACCCTAAACCCTACTTGGAGGTTCATGGGTAGTTATAAGTAGGGTTATAACTGGGGTAACTATAGTTATAACCTATATTAGGGGACTTATAACTCCACTTACAACTACCCATGAACCTCCAAGTACGATCCCTAGACCCTAGACCCTAAACCCTAAACCCTAAACCCTAAACCCTAAACCCTAAACCCGATCAGTCTGCTTCTCTCGGGCTCTGAACGATGAGTAACTTTCTGTCAAGCTGGCGGGGCTTGTAGGGCAGTGTAAGATTTCCTAACGAACTTTAGCATCTAGTACCCAGAGACTCCAATATCCGGTAATTAGGGAATATACCTTAAATCCTAGATCCTACTATAATTTAAGGTATATCCCCTAATTAAGGGATATTGGAGTCTCTGGGTAGTCACAACCAATTTAGGCATATACTTGCAGTTAACTCATGAGGCAACGGTAGCTCCAGTTTTAAGACATTGCAGCATATACTCAGTATCGCAGCGAAGCTCAGAGCTATAGCAGATATACCGGTCACATAAATCAGAGCTCTAGTTGCCTTCATCGCAGTAACGAAACAAGAATGTGTTGATGAAGAAGGTCGAAACATAGAAGCAGCAAGCCATTACATATTGCGCCGGTTGGTGAGCCTTTCCACCTCCTCGGCTGGAAAGGCTCGCATCAGAAGGATTCACAGTTGAAGCAGTGTTTAGTTTAGTGATGCTGAGCTGGGCTGATTGCCAGAAGGCCTTTGGAGGTGCCCGTTTCAAGCCAACAGCCAACGTCTTTTACGCGATGTCTCAGGATGTCAAGTTTATCATCAATGTCGGCGATTCGTTCTATCCGGACGGGGTCTCAAGTCCCGGTGACATTCGGTGGAGGACGCAGTGGATTGACAGATATCCAGGCACGCGGGCCTCGGATTGTTTGTGTTTAACAAGCCTGACTAGCTTCACTCGATCTGCGTTCGTTTTTATCGGTGTGTCTCGATCTTTTGCAGTGAGGACCAAGCTTTGTCAAAGTATGTTTCGTAGTCTCTCTCTCTCTCTTTCGCTCTCTCTCTCTCTCTCGCTCGGTCTCTCTCTCTCTCTCTCTCTCTCTCTTTCTCTGGACACATTTCGATCTAAAGTGCTCTGCTTTTGTCTCGATCCATTTCTCCTCTATACCTGGGCCGGGGCCTTCGACGACGACGACGACGTACTGACGTACTGCCTACTTCTGCTACCCTGCTACTGCGACGGCATCGATCTCATGCGGTTGCAGGACTCACAGTTGAGCTATCATCTTGGACAACAGATGATGGCATCGAGAGTTTGTCTTCATATGCTGTTGCTGTGTTTGCTGTGTTGTTTGGGAACCCTTGCATTGCCAGACATCCTGCGCAAAGTTCCGTGGTACAGCGTGTACGGCAACCACGACACTTGGACATGGTTTATGGTTCCCCAACGCGGCAAAGACGAAGACTAAGCCCCAAGCCTGTGGTGGTTTCTGTCCTGAGCAGCTGGATGCACCCAGCATGACGCCTCAGTCCAGCTCTGCTGCGCACAAGAAGTTGATACTTGTGGGCTGCTTCTGCACTGTGGGACGAAGTTTAGGGCTGCATTATGTTGTAATTGAGCTTCGAGCAAGAACGCCGAAACATCGAATTGACGCTGGTGAGATCAGATCCTGCAGCCCATCTGATGTCTTGTGTATCTTGTGCATCCTTTGATGCTAGGCATAGATGTTGCACAAGAATAATACATTATGCCTACCATAATGACACCTCATCGATCGTTGCCTGACCGCGACAGGGTTCCGGCTTAGATACCATCTTGGCAAAGGATTGTTTCACGACAAACGGAAACCTAAAAGAAAAGCAACATGTTCAGCAAAGCCGATGAAGCATCTGCTGAAGAACTCCGTGAGACAACGCAGCACTGGCGCGACGTAGGCCTACAACACCCCGTCCGGAAGCCCTGGCAAGGGATTCCATCCTAGGCTCTAAACCCAAGCCATGAATTGCCCTGTGGGCCCCAGACCCTATCAGCCCTAAAAGCCGCAGAAATCCTCCGTTCCGAGGACCTCCACCACGACCCGGGCATGTGCGAGGATGAGGCTTCGTGTCGGGGTGCTTCATGGGGTTTTGGGTTTTGGGGTTGGGGGTTTTAGGGTTTGGCTGGTTTTTGTCCACTTCCTCTCCTCCCCTGCTTCTTTCAGACTGTATGCCTGTCTCTTTCCCCGGCCCGGCCGCTCTCTCTCTCTCGCTCTCTCTCTCTCTCTCTCTCTCTCTCTCGCTCTCTCTCTCTCTCTCTCTCTCTTTCTCTCTCGCTCGCACTCTTTGCGTGGTTCTCGCTGCCTCTGCCATTACAATCTTTGCAACTCACAGATACAACACTGAAAATGCACGTTGGCATTTACGGAAATGACAGGCAACGAGAGAAAGACTGAAGCAGGACGAAGGTAGTGAGGGAGAGCAAAAGGCCGGCGCACAGCTTGGCGACATCTTCTCTCGGAAAAACGGCCTCTTCGAACGCTGCTTTGGCTCAGATGAAGTGTGGCATCCCCATTTGGGATTCAGAGGTTTTGGGATGCGGCGTCAAGCAACGAAAGACTTTTCTTGGACGGTCCTTCTGGCAAAAATCCCGAGCTATGCATGGAGCGGTTTCCAGCCGTCAGCTGTTCTCAGGATTCTACATGCCAGACTACAACTGGCACTATAAGCACGAGGACCGTGCGAGTTGGTTTGCAGAGCTCCAGGCTGCAGGGTTTTGGGCAGTGGCGTTCTGGTAATCTTTTCGCAGTGGTTTAGGGTTTAGGGTTTAGGGTTTAGCGGAGCTGGAGGTTGGCAGACATGTTGGGTTGTTTCATGTTTTGCTGCGCCTGTTTGATCTGAAGCAAGACAGGCAGCATGGCACTGCCAGTGGGCATCGTTGTCATTGCAAGCATCACCATCATATTTTATCATTTTAGCATAGGAGTATATCATAGCATATCACATCATGTCATATCATATCAAATCATATCATATCATATCATATCATAAACTGTCGTATCCCTTCCTGTCTTATCATATCATTTCCTGTCATATCATATCATATCATATCATATCAAATCAAATCAAATCAAATCAAATCATATCAAATCATATCATATCATATCATAACATGTCATGTCATGTCATGTCATGTCATGTCATGTCATGTCAGATCAGATCATATCATATCATATCATATCATATCATATCAAATCAAATCATTTCACATCATATCATATCATATCATGTCATATCATGTCATATCATGTCATATCATATCATATCATATCATATCGTATCATATCATATCATAGCATAGCATAGCATAGCATTGCATATCATATCATATCATATCATATCATATCATATCATATCATATCATATCATACCAGATCTTATCTTATCTTATCTTATATTATCTTATCTTATCTTATCTTATCTTATCTTATCTTATCTTATCTACCTATCTATCTACCTATCTATCTATCTATCTATCTGCCTGTCTGTCTTTCCATGTATCTATTTATCTACCTATCTA
>CAJNDV010020280.1:55170-65786 GCA_905221635.1 Symbiodinium sp. CCMP2456 | reverse complement strand
AGTAGTAGTAGCAGTAGCAGTAGTAGTAGTAGTAGCAGCAGTAGTAGTAGTAGTAGTAGTAGTAGTGGTGATAGTGGTAGTGGTGGTAGTGGTAGTGGTGGTAGTGGTAGTGGTGGTAGTGGTAGTAGTAGTAGTAGTAGTAGTAGTAGTAGCAGTACGAGTAGGCAGGCAGTGTACTGCTACTAAAGCCACTTCGGTTTTGAAGTGCGATTATTGTGCGGTTAGCAAGCTCCAAGACCTGCAGAACTGCACTGCCACTGCGATATTCACAAGCCTTGTGAGAAAAGAATATTAACGTGGCCAACTGGTTGGGTCTCTTTCCCGGTACAGCGATCGAGCCATCCCTGGATAACACAGATGCTTGGATGACCTGTAAACGCCACGACGGCATTCAATTGAGTCGTTGAGCCCAGCCTTCGGCTGCCAGAAATGACCCCAACATAGGCCCCAAAGAGAAATGCTCGGCCACCGGACTGCAATCCATCCACCGCCTGCAAAGACAAGACTGTGCAACGCATACATGTCGTTGATCCCGTGGGACCAGTGAAAGCACCGACCTCACAGTCACGAGCACAAAACGGAGAAAGACTCACGGCCACAGCTTTGCAGAGCGATCTGCTAAGTGCTCCTTTTCCTCGCCGTCGTCATGAATCGTCATCATTCACAGCGCTGTCAGCCTCATCGACGTCGTCCCTTCTCGTCGTCGTCCGACTCCCCCGCCCCCTCTCGTCGGCACGTCATCAGCCTCGCAGTCTTCCTTATCCTGCTCTGAGTCTCGTGCTCGTGGTTGTCATCGTCGTGAGTGCCATGGTCATAGTCAAACTGAGTACACTTTGAACCGGCAAGCTGCAGGCGGCTGCCGTCTCTTCCTCCCCTCCTGCCTCGAGCACCGCGCTGCGCTGCGCGGCCTCGCGGCGGAGCCTCGGCAAGTGCGGCGATGGCCCAATCGCACGGCTCAAGTGGCAGCCACCCATCCCAGATACCAAAGACGAAGCAAAGCATAGGGATTTGAGAAGCTTGAATATCTGGGCCACGGGAACCTGACAGACCTGGCCTTTTTCGTTGCCTTTGGAATTGCGTAGGGTCTCCTTATTGGAAATAAAGATCAAGCCTGTGCAGTTCCGACGGGAACATGCGACGGACCCGGAATTGTCATGACAGTTCTTCGTTGCCGAATGACATCGTGGGCTTTTTGGTCTCAGGCGATTGTCTATGATCGGGGTGTAAGCTGCAACAGTACGCTACGGCAAACCAATAATACGAGTCCCTGCATTACCGAGGTAGATCAGCGAGCTAAGGCATGACATCTGCATGCTTGGCAATTGTTGGCGAAAGAGTTCCTTTCGAGGTGGCTGCAACAACGGGCTTCAGTTAGACAAGGATCCCAACGAGGGACCCGGATCAGAAGACACCCCCCAAATACAAGCTGAAACCTCACTTGCTGAGTGCCGCAGCCGCTCCCAACCATCCTTGGCAGATGCTTAATCAATCCATGTTCGGAAGGTGGAACATGGGACTTGCTGAGGTTACACGCAGTTTTACTGTTTCTGAAGAGAAGGAGCCCTTACTGGGGTCATGGTGGTCATCCTGGTCATGAGTGCGGAGTTAGTGGCCCACCAGATCTCTTTCCAGCTCGATGGCGTTCAACATGTATTCGCCCATGTCCTGTTCAAGAGGCCCACCGGAGCCTGGAGCAGGCCTGTTATGTCCAGATGCTGCCGGTTCGCAAGCATGCAGCACCAAGCTTGTCGCGCACTGTGCGGCCAGGAGTGCATGACTTTAGACAAGAATTCGAAGATTCCCTCCTGCCACGCATGGCTGATGAAGACATCGCAATCCAGGCCCTCTGGGTTTCTCATTAACGCCCAGCTCATCTTACCGGCAAGATCTGTGACCGGCTTGATGTGCTGCTCGATCACGGTGTAGATGCTTGGTCCGTAGTGGCCATCAGCATCGAGAAAATTGTCCGTCCCATCGTCGGGCGGTTTGAGGTATCTAAGGTCCGGATCAAGCACCAGCGATCAGGTGAGATGTACCGGTCCAAAGCGGTTTTCTGTTTCAGGTTCGTTGGTTTACCCTACCATCCCTAAGGCCTGACCCGAGCTGCAGCTTTGTGTTGATGACACGATTGAATGTACTGGCCTTTGGGCAAAGACACTCGCCCAGATAAGCTCAAATTGGGCACCTAAGATCTACTGCTGGAACTCGTCCCACACCAACCAGCCAATGAGAATGCCCAGGCTCGGATGCCGTGCTGGCCAAGCTCTCGGTGGCCTGCGCCGCGTGGTGCAATCTCTCTGTCTCATAGACTTATAGATATAACAAACTAAATATCATACATGCCGATGCACATGAACTTGATGTGTCTTTATCTTTCTCCCTCTTCCGGTATGTATATATATATATATATAACATATGTATATGTAGCGTTGTGCGTAAATGTACATGCATATATGAGTATATATGCATATACATATGTATACACACACACATGTATGCGCGCAGACACACACACACGTGCATATATAAATATAAATATATATATATATATATGTATACACACACATCCATATCTATGCATGTGTGTAAGCATAGAATAGCATAGACATATATACATGTATACATATGCATGCATGCATGCATGCATGCATACATACGCACACACATACACACATACATACATACATGCTACATACATACATACATACATACCTGCATACATACATGCATACATACATGCGTACATACAAACAACCATACATACACACATACATACGTGCATGCAAGCTTGCATGTAGACATGCATACATACATACATACATACATACATACATACATACATGCGTACGTGCGTACGTGCGTACGTGCATGCACACACGCATCATCATGCATCCAGGCTTGCATGTTTATATGCTTGCAGGCATGCATTTAGAGATAGGGCCGTCTTGGCGAGTTGTGCGCTGTTTGGCGCTTCGGTTCGGGCTTCGTTGTCGCAGAAGCAGCGGCTATGCTTCGGAGCTCTCCGTCCATTGCAGCACAGTAACGACTTCTTAGTTTTTAGCTCTGTGCCCGGGGATTGGGACCCAAGCTGAGCTCTCATGAAAAGGCCTGAGTTTCTGAACGAGTTTTTGAGGTATGGAGCTACAAAAACGATCGGGATGACGCTACACTTCCGAGCACCGGCGGGTGCCGCCTTGGGGAGTGGCATTGCAAGCTTTTGATGGGTCTTGCTTTTGGGATTAGGTTGTGGTTAGGAGTTAGAACACAACATGTGGCGATTGAGCTTGCTAGTTGAAGCTACAACATGGGGTCCGCTGACTAGAGATCTGACTGTCTTCTTGCTCACCCTCACGTTTGCACGAATTCTGAGCATGCTTCTTTTCTCTGACTTATCGGTCAGTCAAGCCTGAGAGACCCAACGCTCGCAACTGTCATCCACGAACAACGAGCCCTGGATCCTGAGTCCTGGGTTTAGGGTTTAGGGGACCTAGAAGCGCACCGACATGCAAGCCTCAAGCTGAAATTCCCGAACCTGTGTCCATGGATGCCTCTGCAGCAAGACCGTCTGCTGTCTAATCATTTATACAGAATCGACATGCTAGACAACCTTCAAAGCCCGGTAAGCCTGGCACTTGGATTCCAGCCCCAAAGGCTTCCGCGGCTCGGCATCACGAATATCATGGTTATTCGGGGCATAAGCATGCAGCATATGATGCGATGCATTCGCAAAGCCTCGAAGTCAAACGACCCCTGCTTATGCTTCAGTCAGGCTTGGCCCTGTCACGCTACCCAGAAGCCAATGAAAGGAAGGTCCGGAGAACAAGGTACCAACAACAGAAGATCTAGCAGCTTCTAGTCCCGACCCTAGAGGCTCACTCCCTCTCGGGCCTTCCGGGCAGCAGCGAGGAGAGCCATCCGCCGACGCCAAAGCTGTTGCAAGCGGTTAGTGGGCTCGGAGCATCGAGTTGACTTGGAGGCTTCCTATGTTTCTGCTTCATGACTACTGGCAAAGGAGCTCCACTTACAGTGCAATCACTGTACAAGAAACGATTGGATAAGAAACGTAGGGGCCACCTCAGCCGGACAGCACCAAAAAACCAAAATCTTAAACTGCCTTCTAGCAAAGAAATGAAGGGTACCCAACGTTTTAGGATCATTTCTTATTTTTGTGGTTTTCCAGGTCGTGACACTACAACATTGTACATGTAGCAGAGCCCAAACAAGAAATGTAGTGTGCTACGTTTCTTATTTTGGCTGGTTTCCAAGCCCTAGGCCTAGGACACACAGCAGGAGCCAAAACAAGAAACGTAGGGGGCTACGTTTCTTATTTTGGCTGGTTTCCAAGCCCTAAGCCTAGGGCACAGGGCAGCGTGGCCCACTACGGAGCCGGACCCTGTTCTGGCAGTTGCATCTAGACACTAAAGACTGAAGTCTATTGTAATACTGTCTTGGCGGTGTCTGTCTGGCCTAATGGTTAAGGCGTTTAGCTCAGTTGATGACCTTTCATGGGCTCGATCCCCGGCTAAGAAATGGTTGAGAAATGAAGGGTACCCAACGATTGGGGGGGCTGAGAAATGCGGAAATGTGAACCTGAAAGGAAGCTAAGAAATGAAGGGTACCCAACGCTGGAAGCTGGCATTTCTTATCCAGCAGATTCACTGTAGTGCTTCTGGATGACGCCTATTTCGAGCTGTCTTACAGTTCAGGGCCTGAAAGCTTCAGAGTTTGTGGTAAAATGGTGATGATAATGATGACGAGCATGATCATCAACATGATCAGGATCAAGCCGTGATGAAGATCACCAAGAAACGCTTTCGTTGTTGCTGTAGACACTACTGGTAGCACACTCTCGCGCACCTTCTCACACATACAAGCAAAGGACACAAGCTGTTGCTCCTTCACATGTGGTACCCCTCCAGAATCCCAGGACCAGACCTGGCTAAACTCGTAAGTCGTCAGTACCGAAACCAGCGAAACCTCCTGCTCCGCCGCTCTGCCCACTCTGCCCCGCTGCACGCCTCCAGCCGCCGAGACCAGCTCGGCTGCCAGGCGGCCCACTGGCCCTTTGAGCAGTCGGCAGGACAGATCTTCTCCGTTGCGGCGGCGATCAAGCTGTTTAAGCAAAGGCATGAGAGCATACTGAGATGCATTCCTGATGCGGTTCATAGCACGGGAACTCAGCATGCGCGACCGCCGCAGAAGGCCACTCTGCGAAGTCAAGACAAGTGTGTGCAACACCCCGAGTTGAGGCAGTTCGATGCCAGGAGAGTTCTTTACAAACGGATCTGTCTCTGAGCACGGGGTCCTCTTTGCCGTTTCTCAGTATATCTGCTTTGGATTCTTTGGATGTCTGGGTTCCTAAAGTGACTCTGCTTTGCAAGGTCTCGGTGTGACCCATGCCTGTGCGATTGGATTCGGATCTACCAGCGCATCGAGTAGTGAACAGTGAAGAAGCCAAAGCGCTTCTGTTTCCAGGAACTCCACGACCAGAGTGTTTCGAGCGTAGACCGGAAATCACAAAGCTGAGGCCTCCTTCAAGCTGAAACCCAAAGCTGGAGAAAGCAAAGACGAAAGCATGGCTCTGGCGGCTCGGGCAGCGTCTGGCCCCTGTTAGCAGCTATGACTTCACCGGCCTCGAGATGCCGCTTGAGGCTGGTCGCCTCAAGATCGGCGGCCTGCGCGAGTCTTCCGAGCTTTAGGGGCGCTTAGTAGGCCTTGCAAGTCTCGGAAATGAATAACAGTTTGGGGTATCGGGGGTGCTGTCTTCTTCACTTCGCGCTGAGGGTTTGTTGAGCTTGACTGTTCAGACTTCTGATTGGCTTGCATGGGAGAGTCGCCGAGGTGATCTGATTAAGAGATCTGTGCTCCCCCGTGGCTTTACCACAGAAACAAGATTTGTCTGTTATTGGGACTCCTACATTTAAGTCGCAAGTTTTGGAAGTGCCTTTCGGCTTGGCTAGATGGAGTTCCATAACCCCTCCAACTTTCGGAAACTCCCCTGCAAGTCCCCAACCCTGCTCTGCCGAGGCCTCCTTCTCTTGTCTGGCTTGCTGCAACCCTGGGCACTGAGAACCGGGAGGTGTTTCGGTAAGGTTTCCGGTAACTTCTTGATCTTGGTGTCCTATCTCGAACAACTCTGAGGCCCTCCACCTTCAGACTTGGAGCGTGCTGTGCTGCAACAACCACATTTCGAAGCACAGGGCCGGCTAGCCCATTTGCTTCCAGCCTGAATCCTAAAATTCAAGCCCTACATGGCAGAAGCATTCCGCAGGCTCCGCCGCTCCGCGCGGTGTCTTGGGCACCCACCGCTCATTGCTTGCTGCCAGTCGGCCCGTGTCTCGGCAAAAGGGCATACTGGCAAAATCTTCCAAGTGACCCGGCGCGACGTTATTTTGCTTTCTGGTCTGTCTACTGCATAGAGTATTGGGATTACAAGATGCGAAAATTGCGCATCATCGCGGCTCCTTTGACACATCAGAGTTATTTAATCTCTAAGCTCAAAGCATGAACCCTGGGCGTGCCCAAGCAACTGAAAGGAAGGGTCCAACTGTGGACAGCGCAAACAAGGCTTCGGTCCTTTGAGGCCTACAGTAGGAATTACCATGCCGATGTACTTAGATCAACTTGTGAATGAGGCCAAACTGGAGTAAGCGATAAAGGTTGGTTCAAGCTTACCATTTGTGCATAGACAAGAGGTGAAACATCGGTAAACTACCTTCTTAGCGTTACGAAGCCGACCAGGTGACCATGCGCAACCGGGTTTGCAACCCACGGCGTCACTTGGGGGGCACGAGAAGCTACATGAGTTGCTAAGGACCATGTCTCCCACAGGAGTTTGGTCAGGGAGAAAGCCGTAAGCATATCAGACCTAGACAAGATTGAGCCAATGTGAACTGAAGCCAGCTTGGAAGACATAAAGGGTCAACTCCCTGAATTTGTGTCGCGAACATCATAACCCACTCGAAACCGTGCGTCGACGCATCGACTTCTGGTCCCACCCGTGCAACCCCTTCGCCGCCCCCCGCCTCCCCACCCTCGATACTTCTCATTTCTGAGACTTTAAGCGTAAATCCCCTCGGACGGCACCCTGAACGCCGAAGCTGAAGCTCGACAAGCACGTCATCTGACACATGTATCGCAGGCGGGCAAGATGCACACAACACAAACAGCTGTGAAAATTGAAATCCCCTGAAACGCCGATACCCTTGAGCTCCGCCTGCCCATAGTGCTCCTCGAGGCCTGCTGGGTTTACCGGTTAAGAGCAGACGTTGACAACATGATCAGACAGATGGTACTCCGGCATTGGGAGGACCACGCCTTGGATGGACTGGAGTATAACGATCTGAGCAACTCTCACAGGGCTGGACAGCGCCTCTGCCAGAAAAAACAACCTTCAGCCCATAACAAGTGCTGGTACAGATATCTGGGAATCCTCGCAAAACTCTCCTGCTAACAGCTAACAGTCAAGAGCCCAAGGCCAGAGCCGCAAGTCAGGCCCAAAGCTCCTCAAGCCCACTATCAAAGAGCTGTTGCACCCAGCCTTGCGATTCTGCTCGAAGCGCGTCACGCTGCTCACAACGCGCCTGTGGACGGTCTAGGAGTTAGTGGCCCCGGGCAGCAAGGGATTGCGGATGTCAATGACGAGCATTTTGCATGAGAAATTTCCTTCTTCCTGCAGGATCTTCTTCGTACAGCGGGGGTGATTCTCAGAATTAGAAACTTCGCCTCAAGGTGGACATTTGCCCCCAGAGCAGAAAGAAGAACTGTCTGGTGTGTAGTTACTTTCCCTTACATAATGTGTAACAGTAGAAGCTCATGCGAACCCAGGTACCTCACGTCTTTGTCTCATTTAGACCTTTATCTCATGCCGCCGCTAGCCTATCACCGAAGCACTCCGAAGCTGGCCTGGAGACCGGCCTCGGCAGCAAGAGCCTGCGGTACAGGAACGGAGGGGCTTTCTTTTCAAGAGCACGGCTCCCTTATTGACGGAACTTTAGGTCAGACGGTCATGCAAACCGCCCCATCTTGCTGGCTCCTTCGTGACACCTCAAAATTCCGCAAGCATGGCGATTCAAAAAGCACTGGCACAACAAAAACACTCGTTACTGAAATGACCGCCTAAAGGTATATCTGCGCATGCTTTTGTGTGTGTATATATATATAAATATATAAATATATATAGCTCTATACTATACATACGGAACATATATATATATATATACATATACACATGTATATGTATAGATACATACATACATACATACATACATACATACTTACATACATACCTTCCTACATCCATCCATCCACCCATCCATCCATCCATCCATCCATCCATCCATCCATCCATCCATCTGTCCTTCCAGCATTCCATCCTTCCATCCTTACATACAAAAATACATACATGCCTACTACATACCTATCTACCTACGTTTACATACCTGCATACCTGCAGACATGCATACCTACATACAAACGGACAGACGGACAGACAGACCGACGGACGGACAGACATACGGACAGACAGACACACAGAGACGCAAAGACACAGAGACAAGAGACAGACAAGAGACGGAGACAGACAGAGAGACAGAGAGACTGACAGGAGACGCAGACAGACACAGAGACCCACAGAGACAGATGCAAGTACGTATGCAAGAACTATGTATGTCTTTATGTATCCAGACAGTGTTTATTTAGTTCGTTACTCAGTTTTGTGTTTTTCTTCGTGCTGAGTTATTCTTTGGTTTACCTATCTACAACCAGTTCGGCAGGACTGCAGAGGCACTGCGTGTTGAACAACAGTTCGACTTTGGAGCTGTGAGGACCTGTTAGAGCCTCGCCAAGCGAAACGAAAGGACACAGGGGCCTTATTCATGAATCTTCCAAGTACAGGCGCTCCGACGCTGTGGTTGCCTGCTGCTCCAACTGCTGCGGATCCACGGCACAGGCCTGGTGTTCCTTCGCGGCGCATGCGAAGGGTTGAGGGCTTTAAGTAATTAGGGCTTAGGGCTTCAATCTTCGGGTGAACGGGTTGTGTCCGCTGACCGAAAGATGTTCCGGTCTAGGCACAAAGCACAGGGTCCCTAACACCTCCACCAGGTGTTTTTGTGCAATTTGCGCTCGCACACTACGGTTTGGGATCAAAGCTGACGGGCGAGAGGATTTGGTCTGTTGAGGCCTGCTGAGAAAACAAATTGCAAAGACCTTCAAGCTCAGTACTGTTGACAATGACTCATCGTGCAGACCTGAAGCAGGTGTCCACGTCAAGAAACCAAGCCGTCTCAGTAAAACCTTGAGGACAAAGCATTGAGATGAAGCATTCGGGCATCTACAGTAGTCATGCAGCTCGCCTGGCTCAGCTCGCCAGCACGGGCCCGGAGCTTGCTGGACTCGGCCTTCATGCTTGGGCGCGAAATACAGATCCTCACTCAGCATCCATCGTTGGCAATACTCCTGCCTTATGCCTCTATAAACAGAACTGTATGACAACATAGCCAACACCCCGTTCCAATGATTGAGGCCCCTTGGCTGGGCGGTCTCGGAAAGAGGATGGACGTTTTGCGGGAAAGACAGGCTCGCAGTGAGTTTTCGCTGAATGTCTGGCCCGAGCCCACGCGCGAAGGAGCACCCTTTACGACCCTACCTTGCTTACGATGCTGAGGATCCACAAAAAGGACCCTTAAGTAGAACAACCTGCGACGGTCGGAATTGAAGAGGAACGGATCTATCGGGATATCAGATATCAACATATTTGACGGTTGTCGATGTCGCTTAGGGGCAAGGGGTAGTAGACGGACTCCTTCGGCACGTTGCCAAACAGGTTCGGATACTTTCTGAGGTCATCCCAGGGTCCCAACATTGAAGCTGTCTACATTTCTCGGGTCTCAAGCCGCAGCGCTCCAAGGCCCGGGAAAGCAGCCAGCCTTTAGCTTCTCCATCTCTCGGGCAGCAGCCCCTTCCAGCCTGGTCACCATCCGTCAACACGAAAGTTGGCAGCAACCTCCACATACCCGTATGTGTTGAATTACGTGTCGGTATTGTCATGTCAACGCCACCAAGCCAACTTCCTGACATCCTAGCCTCAATGCAGAACAAATTGTCACTGAAAGATCGACACGTGCTTCCTGACCACTGCAAGAACTATCTGCTGTAGGAATGATGCTAATCAGCATACCAGAACTGGTGGCACGAGAAAGATGGTGCAAACAATTGCGTGTATAGCAGCCAGACGACAAGCAGCAAACTACACAACTTACAAAGGACATACTGAAACTTGAGTGTGATGTGCACATCGTGTGTACATGTGGATGAAGTGACGTTTATATTGGAAGAAGCTGTTGCAGGAGTTCCCCCTCCCTTTACACCATTCCGGGGAGTCAGCGGGCGGCCATCCTGCTCTTTCTGGAGCTGGAGCGCCTGCTCTCACTGCCAACACTTGTAGTAGCAGTAGCAGTAGTAGCAGTAGTAGTAGTAGTAGTAGTAGTAGGTGGTAGTGGTAGTGGTAGTGGTAGTGGTAGTGGTAGTGGTAGTGGTAGTGGTAGTAGTAGTGTAGTAGCAGTAGTGGTGATAGTGATAGTGGTAGGGGTAGTGGTAGTGGTGGTGGTGGTGGTGGT
>CAJNDV010020280.1:29673-55070 GCA_905221635.1 Symbiodinium sp. CCMP2456 | reverse complement strand
AGTAGTAGTAGTACTAGCAGTAGTAGTAGTAGTAGTAGTAGTAGTAGTAGTAGTAGTAGTAGTACTAGCAGCAGTAGTAGTACTAGCAGTAGTAGTAGTAGTAGTAGTAGTAGTAGTAGTAGTAGACATAACTGCAGGTTTGAGTACGCACACACACTTCTTTACTCGTCGCGGTGCTTGGAGATGAAGTGTGAATTCGTGCACAGGTCTAAATATATTTATATGTATGTGTATATTTAATTGTTATTGTAGGCATGTATATATTGGCATATGTGAGGATGTGGCTCCATCCAGAAACGAGGCGACGAAGCACGGACGGGATGCGTTGCGCCTGTCGAAGTGCTGTTCATAGAGATGCACGAAGCAGCCGAGAAAGAAGAAGATGAGCCCACGCAATGGGTTGTACTCCATCCGGGCCACCTGTGTGATCGTGCCGAAAATGAAGCGAAATGGTCGCAGGAATCCGATTACGACAGCGGCCTTGACCATGCTGCCCGGGTGATATCGCAAGAGTGTGTAGGAAAGCTTCCAGAGTGTGGTGCCACTCTTCCGCTCGAGCTTCGGATCGTCGAAGTACCATGTACATGCCAGGTAAGAAACTGCAAACTCCCATGCTGCTGTGATAACAGCTTCCACCCAGAGCAGCATGCCTGTCCAGCAGATGAAAAATATCAAGCTTCCGGTGCAATGCTCCTGGCCACAGTCAAAGCTCAGCACACGCGCTTGGTGGTTGTAGAATATGCCCGCCGGGGACACCAAGAGGCAAAACAGCATGAAGCTTATCGCGCAGGCTCTCGTTAGCAGCACCACCAGAGGACCAAGCTGCAGCAAAGGCATGTCCAACACGCACTCGCAAGAACTCTCAATGCATCCAGCTGCTAGCTTGAGCGTGGTCGCCTGGCAATTCTCACATGTGGAACCTCAATCCTGAGCCGTAGACCCTAAACCCCAAACCCCAAACCCTAAACCCAAACCCTAAACCCTAAACCCATAGAACAAAAACTTACATGTCCGAAGTCCTCGGGCCCCGCCCTTCATGCATCCAGCTCGACGGAGAGCACCGAGGCTGTCGAATCAACAACCCCCGAAGTGAACGATCATCTGGAAGCCATTATTTTACAAAAAGAAAGCTGTTAACTGACTTGTCAAATTTGTAGCTGTAGCTCCGTAGCAGCAGCAGAAGTGGTAGTATCATCAACATCGCCAGCAGCGGCAGCATGACCAACTAGCAACCATAGCAGCAGTGGCGGCAGCAGCAGCAGCAGCAGCAACAAAAACAAAACAGAAGCAGTGTTCTTCGTGACAGTGACTGGCCACCACAGCCACACCGACTGCAAACACGATCACACATGCGCAGAAGCCTTATCCAAAACCGTCAAAACTGCGCAGGAAGTTATTTCTGTACAACATGTACAGCACAGTATAAACATGTGTATGTGTATATATATATATATATAATGTGTATATACATATATATATATATATACGCACACACACACACACATTTCGACACCTTTATCTCAATATGTACGTATATGAACATGCATCTGTGCACGAAGGAAAACACTGGAAGAGAGGTAGATGAATATGCACGGACGTAGGTCTGGCATGCGCATACATGCATGCACACACGCATAATGTGTGTATATGTTTATGTATATTCATATATACACACACACACTCACACCTGCACATACATGCATATCATATACGCGTATCTACGTGCGCATGACACACAAGAGAGGTTACACAGGTAAGAGCCTACAAATGGTAGTTGCACTTGCATGTGTATGTGGACATTTTACATATCTTATCCCAACAATCCGCATGAATCACACACCGCAAATGTCAAGGACTTCCCCAGATTTGCTTTGCCTACATGTCTATTTCTCCAGAACCCCCCAGGGGCACATGGGCGCTAGAAATGCATCCCAGGAAGACGCCGATGAGAACCAGTGCCCAGCAAAAGCCTTCAGCGTCTTTGCCGTTCATCACCTTACGCCGGCTTAGGGTTGAAACTCTTAAATCCTACCGAAGCTTTCGAGAACATAAGAAAGGCCTAGACTTGGGAAAGCACGGAAGCGCAACAGCATCTCATGATGCGTACGTGACCTCGCTCCTTTTGTTGAACTGCCCTAACTCGCAACATAACCCAACATTTTTGCACAGCGCGGTCGTTGGGCCCTAAAGCCTTAATGCTTTAGTCCTTGAGGTTTTAGGGAGTGAGAGCGAAGTCGCATAAAGGAATAAGGCCCAAGTCCATGGGATCAGGATGATGACAGCCACACCGGTCATCAAGAGACTCTCAGTATGCTTCTTAAGGACGAAGAGAAGTCTGTAGGAAATGCCGATGCCTACCAGAGCTGCCATCGAAAGAGGTACCCAAAGGCGCCTCAGAGCCACGTATAGCCGGGCCTCTTCTGCCGCCCGCGCGTGGTGGACGAAGAGGCGGTTCGCCAACTCAACGGACCGGGGTACACAGAGGTTGCTGATGTGAAAGATGCTGGTATCGGTGGGGTAGTCCACTGCCTCCGCATCTATGCCTGTGAGGTTGTTGGAGCAGCGATACTTGGAGTGGTTGCTCGAAGGACACGACTCCCTGCAAACGGTGAAGGCGGTCTGCAGCTCGCCAGCATTTACAGCGCAAATGTACGCAAATCGTTGATGGGCCTAGGTAGGATTATTGGGGGTACCCCTTAAAGGGTACCCCTTCTGAACCCTACTTTTGGCTCTCTTAAAAGGAACCTTATTGAGAGGGTCTATATCCCCAAGGGTCCCCCTAATCCTAGCTCCCCGGGCCTTGCCCGCAGTTCCACAGATATTGCCCTCGTAGTCGGCGAGCTTGAGAAGCGCCGTGAAGCTCGGGCTTTTAAACCCAAAGACCAAGAGCAAAGAAAGGAGAAGTAGAAAGACCAGCAGCCAGGATACGTCTGTACAGCGCCTCTTTAGGGTTTAGGGTTTTTAGGGTTTTTTTTAGGGTTTACATAGGGTTTACCGTGCCTCTGCTTCTTCTCGGGATGCTCGTGAGCTAGGATCTCTTCCTTGGTCCACTTCGAGGTGTGCTCCGTTGTGCTCGCCGGGGCCGTATAGGCCCTCGATAAAACCTCAGTTCCCCAGACATCGTCTCCTCAACAAAAGGGAGGGGAGCCTTTTGCCTACTACTAATCGGGAGACCCATCAAAAAACACGAAACCCTAGTCCAACACGCAAAACCCTCATCCCAAGATCTAAACCCTAAACTATTCTAGTAAGGAACCCCACGAATTGTATCTGATTCTGATTCTGATTCTGATGCGGACTGTAGGGCCCTATTCGGGCGCGTCCCAAAACTCTTGCCTAAATTCGAGGTGAAACCGTGTGCTTGTGGTTCCCCGGACGTTGTAGCCAAAATTCTGCGGGCTCCGATCGCGGCCCCTCAGGAGAATGCCTTTGGCATGTTCCTTCGACCCACGAGAGCACGGCCTGATCAGGCTTATAAAGGCTAGCAATTCGTCCTAGGGTAAGTTCGTGGTCGCTCAACCCCCCGACAGCCTCCGCGTACGTAGGAATGCGTGGGCCGAAAGCAACTGTAGCAGGCATTGCGTGTTGGAAGGCTTGCCACTGTCCATGCCTGATCTTCTTCGTACGCAATTTACCTGCAGCCTCAGCTTCCCGAAGCTCGGCAATGGAGAGAGGAGGAACGATCTCTGCACATCGTCGGAGGCATTTGTGGTGTCCCCTGAGGTGATTCTGTACTCTTGCAATGGTGTGATAAAAGCCCATGCAGGCCAAGCACCAGGGCTCTCTGGCATAGTGTCGGGCGGGCGCCAGGGCCCCATGCCTGCGAGCTTCATGCAGAGCAACGTGCTTATGGAGCTCAAAGGTACTGTCACACCATCTGCACACGAAAGGACGCGAAATCTCCGCACGAGCGTCATCACCCTCCACCTCATCGGTTTCTGGGACGCTGCTACGCCACTCATGGAGGTCTGCTGCGAAGCCTTTCACGGCGAGCCGAACCTGGCCCTTCCACCATGTCGGTTCTTGTTCCAGGGCCTCAAAGAAGGTGCGGAGAGGGCACCGTTCTGCGAGGACCATGCGGGCCGAGTGCGAATAGGGCGCCACCGCCGAAAGGTCGACAAGAATTTGTCGGAGCCAAGCGGGCTTAGCTCCCGTTTGCCAGTGTGCATTAAGCAAATGCATTAACTCTCCCGGACCATGAGCGAGGAGCCTTGCCAAGAAAGTGACCCTGGCTTGGGCGAGAGCAAGGAGTGGGGACGTGGCTCCGGCATGAAGCAGCACTCCGTAACTGTGCATGGGCTTCTCACCCTGGGCTCGTTTGCACAATGTACGCCAAAGGCCAACATATTGCCGACACCACGAGCGCCTATGCACAGTTGCGTGCAAGTTGAGCGTAGCACAGGAGAACACGAATCTGGAAATGACCAAAGAACGAAGGACATGCTGCCGGACGGTTAGCGGAATGCCTTGAGACCCGAACAGTCTTCTGCGTAGAGGCCGTAGTGTTGACCAAGCCTGTGACGCACGGAACGCGATGTCGGTGGCCGGGCTGCAATCCATGGTTAGGATGCCTCCAAGATGCCGATAGGATTCGACAATAGGAAGGAAGTGGGTCTGGCCAGAGACCGCGTCCTGTATACTAAAGCCAAAGTGACCCTCTAACCCTTGGGAGACTAAGGGACTCTGTTGCATGTCAAAACGGGCAGGCATAAGAACGGCCGATTTGTCCGGGGCAAAAGTGAGGCTCATACCTATAGAAGACGCCTTTTCGACATGTATTCGAGTTGCTGCTGCAACACGGGCTGGCAGATCAGCCAGGTCTGTCGCCAGTTGAAGGTGGACATAATCGTCAGCCCACGAAGCGTGTGCAACGGTGTGAGGGGTATCCCATGCGGTCCATGGTGGAGGGGCAGCGGATGCGGGGACTTCGGTATGTAGCTGTTGTCTTTCAAGCTCTGCGTCCACAGAGTTAAGATATCCGGCGAAGCTAAAGCCAAACAGCAGATCCGCGAGAGGATCACCAGGACGTGTACCACGCCTCGTTCCCGTAAGGACATCCGAGGATTCTAGGCGGAACCAAGTGCCCCTGAAGAGATCAGCTACGATTGCGATCGTATGGTCGCCAACACCGGCCTCCTTTAGAAGGGACATGTTGTTGAGATGCGTACACAGTTCTGGTATGGCCTGCCCAGGGATGCCTATTTTATGTAGAAGCTTGAGCAGGGGCCTGTCATCATCCGCAGTGTGCAGCAGAGTCTGTCTGAGAATGCTGTAATATGCGGCTTTGATATCGTAGAAAGTCACTGCGGCGAGCTGGGAGGTAGCAGTTGCCCACCCGCGGAAAGCTTTGACGGCCAACGCAACAGTGTCAACTCCAATGCCACCTGTCGTCCCTGCCTGTAGGCCTGATTTAGTGCGGCTAAGATGGGGCTCAAGCCGATTCCTCAAGATCTTGTGGTGGACCTTCCCCATCACACTGGCAAGTAAGATGGACCTGTATCCAGAGCAGTCGAGGGCCTTAGTTGCCTTTTTGGCCAACGCGATCAGATTACCACCCCTCCATTCCACCGGTTCCCTGGCCGAGAGAGCCGCCTTCAGAAAAAGGGGGAAGGAAAACTGAGCTGTGGCCTGAGGAGCCACCCGTAGTTCTTCAGCAGTGATGCCGTCAGGCCCGCACGCTTTACGAAAGCCAAGGGCCACAATGCCTTGCTCCACATCCCCTAAGGTAGGAAGTGTGGCGACACTGAAGGCAGTGTGTTGGCGCGGCATCGGGATATCAGGGGCAAGGAAAAAGTTACCGTAATCAGCTGAATCAAGTTTGATGCCTGCTTCCTGTTCGGCGAAGAAGGCGCGCCACCTCTCATTGCGCGAGGCCGCGTCGGTGACCAGGCGGCCGTCTTCACCTTTGACTGTGGGCAGCGGACGCAAGGCAGCACGCCTGGATGACCTGGCCTGTGGGAAAGCTTTGCGAACTGCAACAAACAGTTTACTAGGCTGCAAGACCTCCTTGAGGGAGAGGTTGTGTACCAGGCTCTGGAGGTACGCAGTTCTATCGATCTTAGTAGCGCGACGGATCTCATCTGTAAGACGATTGAGACCCGATACCGCCCTGGCAACACTTACGTCTATTTGCCGGATCCATTGCCGAGCTGTTGCAACCGCTTCCACCTGGAAGTAGGTCCCCCTATAGGAATGCACAAAGGCGGCATAGGCAATGAGGAGCAATCGTCGTCGCCTTTCCGCATTCTCCATTCTGACGTACTGTCGGTATGCCAGGCGCTGTTGAACAAGGCGCAGGGTGTCCGACGTCAAGTATGGCTGGCGTGGGGCGATTTCAGGCGGGTCGATGACACTAGCAGCCGCCTGATGGAGAGCGGGCACAAGGCTAGTAAAGTGCTTGTCGACATCAAGATGCCAGGGTATGACCGGCGAGCGGCTAATAGCAGCTGCAAAACCATTTCTCTGGGTTGTGGACAACCTGGACTCCGGCCGGCAGGCACGCCGGCGCGCTTGTGTGTATGAAAGGCCAGGGAGTCGTTTGTAAAACGCAATCTCAAGCAAGGCAGGACAGTGGTCAAGCCTGGTTTGCAGGGATTCAAAGGTGTCCCAAATCTGGCTGTGGAGATCAAACTTTGCCCATGTGCCGGGAACCCCAACATAGTCCAATCTGTGTTGAACCGGGTGCTCGCCCGGAGCAGTCCAAGTCCAGGATTGCCCACAGTGCCAGTCAGGGAAGGTCGAGGGCACCATGCACCCCGTGTCCAGCAGAAAGCTATGAAAGCACTCACCGACAGCCGATTCAGGTTCCGGGTCATGCTGACCGACCGCTACAGTAGGGGCGGAACCCAGCCTGGCATTGGCATCTGTCAGGAGAAGGATCTCGGAGCCCTCTGGCCGACGAGCCAGGTCCTTTTGGCGTTGTTGCCAGAAGTCCGCTGCCTGGTCGGAATGTTTGTTACCTGGTCCGTGCGCAACCAGAACAGTAAACTTCAGCCACGGGGTGTCAATTTGCACCTGTAGGTGACGTGGCGAGTAGTCAGCAACGGCAACCTGACTTCTTTCGACCCTACAGGGCCTACCTTGTATCGTTGCAAACGGACACCGTAAGTTGATCCAGAGTGAGCAACCGTAACTGCCCTCTGGAGTGGCGGCAGCACTGAGCATTAAGAAGTCGCCATCTGCGAGCTCACCAGTGTCCGGAAGTCGAGTCTCCTGCAAACCAAGGATCCAGACATCATGTTGTAGGAGCTGTTGCTTTATGAGGTCGCGCTTGCCCTGTATCATCAGTCCTACATGTGGCTGTCTCGCCGCACGTCCTTTGGTAACCCCAGGATCAAAAAGGGTGAGGACGTTATACGTCATTGCTTTGAACGAGAAGAGGACGCCGTGTGCCTCCGCTCTAACATGGCTGAGGCCAAGGGCAGGCGCCGTGACACCGGTGGGTGGCAAATTCTGCATCCTATGTGCTTCGACTTCGAATGCCGATAAGCAGGGCATATGCGGTCCTTGATAATGCGCTAGCCATGCCCAATCTTGGAGAGGGTGGTTAAGCAAATCGTGGGGCCAGCACGGAAGGCAACGGTTGTAAAGATCTTCCGCTTCAAGTCGAGCCAGTTTTGACAGACAGTCCACAAGCTCGTTTTCTAAGATGCCTGAGTGTCCTTTGACATGACGATGGCCTGCCTGCAGTTGTGCATCAAGACACTGCCGTAGGATACACACGAAGGCGGAGAGCTTATGGGTTTCCGAGCTGCCGGCACCAACGCGACGCTGCAGGCCAAAGGTCCCTAGTCCGGCCGCAGTGCAATCATAGCAGAAGAAAATTGGTACCCTGAAGCTACCCCCGAATTCCAGAGCCCAGGCAGCAGCCCATCCCAGGGCAAGCAGCTCACTGGTGATCGGGGTATCATCGGCTTCACCAATATGGAATGGGGTGTCGACTGGCACCGCGGCATGTGCAGACCACCCAACCATATAACGAGCAGTTTCTGTGACCGCCCAGACGGCAAAAGCCCAAGCACAAGGGGAGCCCGATGGGCGGGCACACCTTAAACCATCGGCAGACCCGTCTGTGAATATTTCCAGGTGGGTAGGGAAACCTTGGGGGGCATCAGGGTTCCATGCCTTTATCTGCGCGAAGCGCTGGCGCCAGCCTTTTGCCGGGATTGTGCTGTGAAGGAGTGGGCGGAGATCCACATCCAGCCAGTCCAAACCCGCCGTGCCACGGATAGCACAAGGCACAAGCGTGCGTAATTCTTCGACCTTGCTCTGGAATAGGGTCGGGGGTATGGCGGAGTCCAGGCACACGGGTAAGCCAAGTGTCGGCGTAGCTGGGGGCGACTGGACGCCACTTGCAGCCGAACTGTGGTGGTTGGGGTAGCCAAAATGGTCGTGTAGGGTTTCGACAAGAATGCACGTCTCGAAGAAGGCATCGTGACGATGCTCACGTACAGAGATTTCAAGCAATGTCAGCAACTCCTCATTGTCAGCTCTCCTGTGGTCCGATGCGTCTTGTGGCCATGCTGGAAGTGTTCGATTGCTACGGCAGGGCGTGGGAACAGGCCTAAGCCTAATATCAGGGCCGGTAGCACTTACATTACAGCATGGTATGGCCTGGGGCAACATTTGCTCCGGACAGGCACCAGGACCTACAAGCATGCTGGCCGCAGTAGCAGGTCTGCCAATCAGGGTGATGGCACCAAAGAGTGCAAAGCACGGGCGATGTCTGTGGCAACACAACAGGCATATAATGACGGTCGAAGCGTCCGGGGCCAAAGTGTTGCGTCCTGATGCACCACACGCTAGAGCTGTATAAGCGCAGACCCCTAGGCACACGGACAGGAAAGTGGCGCATTGTATGAGAGGAAAGATGGCGGAGGTGAACAGAAGGCCACCATCGCAAGAGGCGTCTGCTGAAGGGCTTTCCTGCCGCTTATCATTCCTGATGCCATTTACACCAATTTGACAAATGCAAGGCACTGTACCTGAATCAGCAGCATTACCTTGGCGGGAGCAGCGGCCTATATGAGTCGGTTGAGGCATTCCGGAGGGAGTCGGTACGTCGTCACTGCGTCTGTTTCCTCCGTCTGTATTGCCCGATTCCTCAGCGGCTCTCCTAGGACCACGTGAAGGGCCCGGCTGCGTGTCATGCACACGCTCTGCTTGCGCAGCCGTGAGGGCATGAGTATGCCTGTACCGTTCATAGGTGACCTGGACAACCTGCCCTGGTTCTAATCTGAGCCAGGTCCAATGCCTTGGACTGTTAGAAAACAGTACTGTCATATCGTCCGGTGCGCCTTGTTCAAGGAACTGACGGAGGGCTCCGAGATCCAACCATCCCTCTACTGCTATGACCCGTCTCCAGCCTCCAAAGATCGGTCGACAGTCGAGAAGTCCTATGACATCTCTGGACTGAGCATCCTCTAGTCTTGTGCCGACTGCCAAGACGGTGCGGCAACGCCGGCCATGGTAGATGACATCTGGGACAGGTGGCTGGGCGGGTGTGATATGCAAGGAATGCAGCTGCAGGAAAAGGCGCGCGGCCACGTCAGAGCGATAATAGGGAGCTCTACCCGGCACAAGCACGAAGTCACAGTAGAAGCCTTGGCGCACAGTGCAGAACCGGTCATCACTCCTTTGCGGAAAGGCTGGGCCGCGGCCCCAACATGAGCACGGCTGTAGCATTTCGACAAGGGATAGTGCACGCCGTGGTGGCTCACCTGAGGGCATGTATGTAAGACACATGCCGTGTTTCAAGGTCACAGCAGAACCCGGTAGAAGTGGCACACGCGCTCCAGGTAGGTAAATGTCGACATCAGCATCTCCTGGGATACCAGCGAGGTTAAGTAACGACAGTCTGTCGGTCTCTGGATCGGAAAAGACCGCATAGACACGGCCGTCCACATGTGTCAAGTTGAGGCAAACAATAGCTCGGGAGCAAGGCCACGCCGGAAGCATGAGAAGCACGGCCCATCGCTCGTCGGGCTGTGGGTCCACAGGACACAGGTGTGGGAAGAGCAAGGAGCTTTGCGCATTGCGGCATGTATCAACAACAGCAAGCACCTCCGCGACAGGCTGTGGTACAAAGATGTGGACGCTGACATCCTCAGGGGCATATTCGGGAGCAAGGAGGCAAAAGGTTGCCTGCAGCCAGTTCCTGTCTGATGCAAAGATATCGTCGGTGGTTCTGGCTTCACACACAGGGTTGTCTGGTGACAGATCACGTAGTGGGGCCCGAAACGGACTCACTACTAGGGCATCTGTGCGAGCCGTGTCCCTTGAGGTGTATGCTCGAAGAGCATCCCTTGCATGATTAAATACCAAGTGAGGGATGCCTTGTAGCAAAGGGCTGGTATAAGACACAGTAAAGACTCTGCTATCTCTAAGTGCCACCACGCAACACCAGTAAGCTAGAAGTGACTGAACCCAGTAGGTTGACAGGAGGACAGGGGTTGCAGCAGGCCTGCTCTCGTCAAGAGCACTTGCATCTCGAGCTTGCTGCCACGTGACTACTCGACTGTCACCGTCTTGCGGGGGGCTGTCACCATCAGCCAGGGAAGAAGTAAGGAAGGAGGAAGTGGCAGTCCTGGCTTCCATCGTCGGGGCACCTGCATTAGGTCGGGGAGAACGACTTCTGCCACCAGGTCCATACATATTGCGGCGCCGCTTCGGTGCTGATCCGCCGGTAGGGCCATGAGGGCGATCAGGTTGCCCAGGTGTGCCGGGGTCACTCATGGGAGAGTCGGCATCCAGATAATCCTCAACATACTCCACGATGAGGACCTGTCCTTGGCTTACAAGGAACACGGTGCCTTCGGGTCTGGTTGCGACGTCAAGGCCCCGCGTGGACACTATGTAGCCTTCCGGACAATCGTGACGGAACCTGTCCACTGCAGCTTGAACGGTGATGCACCCAACCGGAAGCAGGACCCATTGCAAGCCTCGGAGTACCCTACGTGCATCGATGATCAGGACGACCCTAGTTTCCGGGAATCTGGCGGGAGGGCATGGTAACCTCTCGAGTTGTTCAGTTGCTACAAGAACCCCTGAGGTCGGGCAACCTTTAGCGAAGTGATCTTCAATGCGAGGCTTGGAGGTAATCAGCGAGAGGCGGTCCGTATTTGCAAGGAGAGTCTCGGCTATGTCTTCCCTGAAAAACCTCCTGCGACCATCTGCAACAGCAATGGTTTGTGGCATGCCATCAGTTAGTACATGGAAGTGGCTTCCCGGATAGTATCGGGGACCTGACAGCTCATAGCGATGATCCCAGCCTTCGACGTCCTGAAGCATGTCTACTAGCTCCTGCCCTGCGGGGGCACCCAGGCCCTCCGGCACGAAGGCAATGACCATGCCAGAGCAGACATTGAGTACATGTCGCGTGGCCAAGGGCTGGACAAGGCCGTGCACAAAGACTCCGACAGGGCTATCAACAGCTAACCCCGCTGCGATGAGGAGGGATTCGCGATTGAGTTGAGTTGGGATGGCAGCCGCGAAGGTGCACTGGTTTAGTCTGCTACAATCAAGCAACACAGTAGCCTTGTCCTGTAGCCACTCTGGTTCGGCAACAAAGATCGCATACTCCCTGACAGGATGTGGGGTAACAGGGATAAGGCAAGGAAAGTGCAGAGCCGCCTCTGCCTCCCTAGTGGCACAAACTGCGGCGACAAGGCTATCAACTCCGCATGGCACAGCAATCTCAACAGTGTGCATTTCGGGTACGTATTCCGGCACATAAACCAGAACTAGGACTGACATGAGCTCAGGCTGATGTTCAGCTGTCCGGCTGGGGCCACGACCGATGTTGCCAACCTCCATGGTGCTGGAACTGGTAGGGAGGTGACACGCAGGTGCTGGTGCATTGGAAGGTGTTTCGGCTGGGGCAGGCGTAGTGCTGGCGCTCGCTGCGCCTACCTGTGCATGTATATTCCAGCTGTGACCTGCAGGCAGTGTGACGTCAAAGCTGTGTGTCCAGGCAGTAGGGCCCTCAGCACGATCAGGGGCGGGCGAGTCCCATCCAGGAGGTTCGGCGGAAAGCGGAGTAGACGGCACAGCATTGAGTTCAGGTCCTGGCCGCTCGGGTGAGGCTGCATCCGGGCTCGGCATGTCAGGCTCCCGTGAAGAGGAGGAGCTTCCTGTATCCGGCTCTTCAGCATAAAAGAGGAGGGTCGAGCTGCCCCTAAGTTTCAGAATGGGACCTTTGCGCTTAGCCCCTACGACGCCAATTCGCTTAGAGGCAGGCAGCCTAAGGCCCACATCCGTGAGCAGCGACGGGATGTGCAGCACAGGCGCATTGGTATGAATATAGTGCGGCCGCATTCCCAGTGGCCTGAAGTCGCAAAGCACAAAGATATCCTGACGGCCGCATCCCTCTTCGCACGGGGGAATATCAGCAAGCACAATCACGAATGGACAAGCCTCGCCATGTACAACAAGATCGGCAATGGGAAATGTGCAGGTGGCAACACGGGAGGGGTCAAGCCGGAAGCTGTTGAGGATGTGTTCTACAGCCGTGCTTCCATAGTGGTGCTGCACCTGCATACAGTACCTTTGCTGCCTGTACATAACACAAACACTGTCCGGCTCCTCCGGTGCGAAGAAATGATGCATAGGACCCCATGTAGCTCTGTCGTCCAGGGCTTCCGTGCGGAATCTAGGGAAAACGGCCCTAGTGTCGCGCACCACGGTGATGACGTCGCCGTCACGCAATGTAACCAACGCGTCGGAGGGCCAAACCTTGGAACGGCATCCTACAACGAGAAAGAATTGCATGTCCTGCGCGACAAGTGGTTTGAGGAAAGCTACAAGCGTCTCATACTCAAGCTCTTTGTTGAGAACGGTAGCGAAATACCGGCCCCCAACTCTAGTCAAGTCACATATGACAGCCGTATTGCCCCGGTTGATGGCCCTGATTACGGATGGGAACCTAATCACAGTAAGGTATCCTGACTGTCTTTGGGGGCTGACAGGAACAACGGAGTCGTAAAGACCTTCGGGGACTCCCGGGGCCCATTCAATGATGGTGTCCAGTGCGCTGCGCAACTCTTGCTGTGCACCCAGGTGAACCGGGCAGGCAATTGTTTTGAAGTATGGCGTATACACGTACACACCAAGCCAGGACCCATCATCGCCATCGTCGCTCATTGGATTGGTATTTTCTGGCCATGGCAGCGGGTCCATGCGCAGGCTGTTACATGTGCGTCGATCATCGGGATCTCTGCGCCATGGAAGCTCAACGTGACCTAAACCAATCTGATCAGTGAGTTCATGTATAGGAACATCATGTGCACGTCTGGGGGTGGGAGGCCCCTGCCGAGGGTCCTCTGCAAAGGGTCTAGTCATAGCGCTTCCCTGATGTGGCTGAAGGACCCAACACGCACTGAGAAGTCCAAGGGTGTGGGCCTCAACTTTATGTGGGAGACTGGAAAAGCTCAAAAGCCAGAGGACAGGGACAATCCACGACGGCAGTCGTGTTCTGGTATGGTGGCCACTCCGTCGGCCCGCCCTTCCGTGTGCATTGACCCAGGGCGCCCAATTCAAGGTGCTTCCAGTCTCAGCAACACATCCAACAGGTCGTAGGAGGCCGGTAGCAAGGCAGTGACTGCCAGGATGAGGGGCAGTTTTGTGTCCGCAAAGAAGGCGGATGAGCAGGAAAGTAACAATGAGGAAGAAACTCCTGGACAGGGCCTGAAAGGGCTGAGCTAACCAAAGGAGCAACCCATTAGACCCCAATTCGCCCGGAACTAAAACCGGATGAGAGAACGCACCGAAGTTGCAGTCCCCGTCGTCACGAACTGGGGTAGAGCATTGCGCGGCGCGATTCCGGGATGTGCAGTCATCCCAAACGTAAGCTCCCGCCCCAGAGCCACCGATGCGGGTATTCGGCGCGTTACGAAGCGATGCCAACACATCCACACAAAAACCACCATTAGCCTTGGAGGGAAGAACCCAATCCGGTAGGCGGGGCGAAACAGCCGGCGTGGCAGCAGGTTGCGGCAATGCACAAAGGCAAAAGTCCACGTGGCGAGGGCACTCCCCAGAGAGAACACGAGACCAGTGTTCCAAAAGAGAGGCCGAGGAGGACAAGTCAGGCAACGGGGTTGCGTGCTCGCCAGTACAAAAAGCAACGGACGAGTCAAGCGGCCACGAAATGAGGTCCTCATATGTACACAGATATGCACAGATCCTAGGCTGAACCATAAGACTGTACAGGGCCACCTCTCGCGAATCATTGCGCTTCAGTCGAACTCTTTGTGAGTGTAGTGTCACAAGGTCCGCCAGGTTCCTCCGGGGCAGCTTCATGCAGGTGTCCACACCGAACCCACAGGGTGGACACCTTGCACGTGGGCCCTTTCGGTCCAGCAGCCTTGTGACCAGAAGCGTCACGTCATAGCCTCGTTTACGATGGCCGCGACATCCTCCGGTGGCTCGTCTTCTGTGCCTTCGCCATCGGTGTCGTCGTTCTGTATCTCGATTCGGCGTGTGGCACTTGTAATGCCGAAGGGGCGCATGGCACTGCGTTCCGCCGCTCTTCGTTCTTCCAACTTTTCTCCAAGTGATTTCCCGGTCACATGCTCGGCAGCGGGCGCCGTCGGCTTGGAGTCCTGCTTGACACCAGGGCGGGGAGCCTCCACATGTGTAGGCAGCCGCGGCACAGACGGGTCTCGGCGCCCCGTATGTGTCGGCATCTTTCCAGTGACGGCACTCAGGTTCAAGTCCTCCAAGGTGCTCGCGAGAGTGCCTGGAGAGGTAGCTGGTAGCCCATGTGGCGTCGCATAAGGGTCGCTGGCACAGTGAGGGCTGTTGTCCATCCTCACATCCGTCCGCTTGGCCGAGGAGCTGTCTGCTGCACGAGGTGGAGGCAAAGGAGACCTCCCGGGGATCAGCGGTGTTCTCACTGGCGTACGGAAGGCCTCTGCTGCATGAGCTGTCAAAGCTCTGCGTAGAACCTCCTCGTTGCCGAACTCGGCTTCCCGTTCCCACTCCTGGGTCAGGATCTCCCACTCGCGCGCGGCCGGATCCGGTGGTGGCGCCTCCGCCGGTGCTGTGCTCGCAAGCACTGCACGTTGTACGTCTTGGCGAGCTTGTTGTTGGCTTGCAAGGGCTTCGTCCAGCTCCCGCAGCATGCGCTCCTGGTCCCGACTGAATCGTTCCTTCTCCTTCAAAAAGGACTCGCGAAGGTCCTTTTGGAAGTTGGCATACTGCTTCTTGCCTCGCTCGATGGCTGCCTGCGTCTTGGCCACCTTGTTCTCCGCTTTCCTGGCCATGTTCAATAGTGTCTGGAAGGTGCCAAGGCCTCCTGCCTCTCTGGCACCACTCTTGTCTGTGGCGCCCAGCTCGGTCTCTTCGGGCGGGGGCCGCGCATTGTATGCCGGAAAAGCTGCCTTGGCTTTGGGTTGCGACCGCCAGGGCGCAACCGTAGGCGAAGCACCATGCCACACTTGCCAGCCACGGGCCCGTGCGTCTTCCGCGGCTGTGCTTTGCCATGCTTGGTGTCCACGACCTCCGCGTCCCATGAGGCGATGAAGTCGTCGTTGGAAGCCGGGTTCGGTAGCGTGATGCACCGAAAGCGCACCAAGCCTTTTCCGATTCGGGACGAGTCCCTTGCGCAACTGCTTCCGAGTTGCGGAGCGTCTCTTCCGGGCCCTCCGGTGCCAGGAAGGAGAAGTGCAGTGCGCGACTATGGCGGCACCGACCTATCGCACCGTATTAGATGCGTGGGGCAAGATGTTCCTGTCGCTACAGGCGATTCGAGCCCTACGAATTGTATCGGTAATTACTTAGGCTCCTTTACAGTAGAATTATAAACAGGAGCCCCCAAAATAATGTAGGTAATTACTGAAACTTATTTTTTTGAATCAGACTCCAGGGGACTGGCCGGTATCTGCCATGTCTTGGGCTGCTGTTCGAGCTCTCATTCCCACTTGCTCCGGCAGCCTGCAACAGTCGGGTTGAGGATGTCGGGTTTAGGGTTTAGGGCGTCTTGCTTAGAGGCTTGGGTTCAGGGTTCGGGATGGGTTAGGGTTTGGGGTCTCTTACTTGCAGGTCTGGGATTTACTTTGGCTTTGGATTTAAGGCTTAGGGTTTGGGGCTGAGGATTTCGGGTTTAGGGTCAGAGCCGTGGGACATGTCGAGGTTTGTGGCTTTGGTAGGACTTTTGGGGTTTATAGGGTAGAGGGCTCTTCCACGGAGAAATTGGGAAGCTCAAAGACTTCCTTAACCAGAATGGCCCTAAGGGCCCATGTACCCAGGTTGTATTCACCTGGGCTGGTAGGTACCTATGATGCCTATATAGAGACTAGGGCTTTAGGGTTTTTAGGGATTGAATATGGGTACATGGGTCCTTAGGAGTACACCCTAAACCCTAGACCCTAAACCCTAAACCCTAAACCCTAAACCCAAAACCCTAAACCCTAAACTGAGATCCCCAAGACTGCTACAGGAGAACTCTGCGTCTGCCCGCCAGTGTATTGCCCAGACCGCCGGGAAGATCCAAAAAGTAGATCCCTCAAAGGGGGGTTCCTATAAAGTACCCGTTAGTAGATAGGGTCCCAAAGCAGGGGATCTACTTTTTAGATCCTGCCGGGGGATCTGGGTAGAGAGGCCTTAACAATTAGAATTGGGTCTGGGTTTGGGGTTTAGGTGTCCTTTTTTAGTAGAATTATGGGGGGATTGCAAGGGCATACTGCTACCACCTGACGTCTATATTGGACACATAGTGGGAAAAAAGCATCCGACTGACACATACGCGATGACAAACGAATAGTTTAATCGGTATTGATGTATGGAATGCTTCCTTTCACATATGCATACGGAGAATCAGAATAACCAGACGGACAGGCAGATAAATGCTTATACTAACCCCGAAGCCTACACCCTAAACCCTAAACTCTGAAGTTTGTAGCCCCAGTGCTCCCCCGGTTCGAGCCTCACTGGCGGATGATTCCCCCAGAACTGCGTGATCCTGGGCTGGGGCTTCTTGGTTGCGAGGTTGGGGTTGGGGTTTAGGGTTGAGTAAGCAGAGCATGAGAAAGCACTCGACTTGACCCAAAGGGTCCTAGAAACTGGTATTGTTTCCCAAATGGCAGTAATGGCTCTTAACATAGAGCCCCACGAATCCAGAAAGTGCACACGGGGGCTGCTCCAAATCCTGCCCCTTGCCCGCACTATGGGGGCCTTGACAATTAGAATGGAACCCTCAAAACAGTATAAGTAATTACAAGGCTTTTACACTACTCCGAAGGTCAGGCAAGCTTCAGCTCCTCGCCACCACAGCATGGTGCATGTCCCACCATGCAGGAGTCAAGTAACAACTCATCAACATACTATAGGGTCCTTAACAATTAGAAAAGGGTTTTGGGGTATATATTATACTGTAATTATGTTAAGATTACTTAGACCCTTATATTCCTCCTTTTCCTGTTTTAGCGGTTTGGAAGGTTGGGGTCTAGGGCCTAAGGATCGGGGTTTGGGAGGTTGCGTGCAGGAGATTGCGACGAATCGTAGAGGTTCCAAGAAAGGGGCCTTAGATTCATGGAATAGGGTTTTGAGGCCCATTATACTATGCTCATAAAACGGAACCCCCAAAAGGGTATAGGTGTATATATATATATATATATATATATAGGCCCCTATATTCGGGTTTTCTTTAGCATCTCGGGGCCCTTGCGATTCACGTCTGAGGTTTGGAGCTCTGTGGCTTTCCCGTGTTGAGGATTTTGGGGCTGTAGTCCTGGGCCCAAAACAATTCATAGGGTTGTTGGGTTCAGGATTTAAATTGCGAGGTTTAGGGTTTTTGTGTTCAGGCTGTAAGATGTAGGTTTCAGAAAGCCTCAAACGCCGAGATCAATCGGATGGAGCAGCTGATTGAGCAATTTGTTTAGGGTTTAGGGTTTAGGGTTTAGTGTCGGAGGTATTGGGTAAATACCCTCCTGCAGCTACTAGGTTAGGGGGGGGGGGGGTCCGCTAACAGTTCGTCTTCCGTTACAGTGCAGTATTGCTACTGTGGTAAGCTGTAACGGTAGCTTGTGCGAAGTATTGCAGCCACTCTCACTTTCATCAATGAGTACGGTTGTTGGCGAGGGCTCCTGTTGTTAACGTTACTGCAGTCTGTAGTGTTTCCTGATGATGTGATGATGTAGTGTTGTGTGTTGCTGCAACCGTTTGCTGATGCTGTCGACCATTTGCATGTTTGGAGGTGTGGCCGCGTCCCACATGAGACCTTTGTGACATTTCATATCAGCAGCATGATTGCTGTGGTCAATCCTGTGTTGTTACACTAGGCCGCTATGACCACCACTCTTCGTTGACTACACTCTGCCTTATAACTCAAGAAACCCCAAGCCTGCGAACCCCATGCCTCCCTGTTAAAACCCTATAAGCCTAAATCCGAAAAAACCTATAAACCCTAAACCGTTGAACTTTCCCATCCGGCCTTCAAGGACTTCTTGAAGCGAGAGAAATGAGTGCTGATCTGGCGAGGTCTGCGCTTAGAGTTGCACACCCCATTGCAGGGTTTAGGGTTTAGGAAGCCGTTCATGCCCATTGCAGGATCTACATGGGGGTTTCCGAAAGCAAGGGGTGCCTTATTTGGGGATCCTTGTAATAGGGATCCTACTATTTAGGGTGCTATATTAGGGTCCCCTATTTTCGAAAACCCCACATAGGACTGTGGGTTTAGGCTCAGGGCTCGGGTCTTGCAATTTAGGGCTTCGGAGTTAAGGTCGTCGCGGGTGCTTCCGCTAAGCGGCTATAAACCCTAAACCCAAAGCCTTGACCACGGTTCTGGGTTTGGGAGTTTACGGTTTAGGGTGTAGGGTTTAGGGGGGTTTAGGGTTTAGGAGTTTAGGAGTTTAGGAGTTTAGGGTTTAGGGTTTAGGGTTTAGGGGGGTTTAGGGTTTAGGAGTTTAGGGCTTAAGTTAGATGGAGGGCGTGAGTTCCGTGCAATGTCACTCATGTGGCCATGATTGCGCCGTCATACCTCCCATAAGGTTCAAGCTCAAGTTGCATAGAGACCCTGAGCCCTAAAACCCCAAACCCTAAACCCTAAAAACCTAAACCCCAAACCCTAAAACCCTACAGCCCTAAACCCTACAACCCTAAAACAAGTCAGCGTTTGAGTTTCAGGTTTAGGTTTCAGGTATAGCGCGCACGATGCGGGGAGCGGATGCACTTCAAGATCTGTGGCTTCATGGCCTGATGCTGCAGAGTTTTGAGTTGACAGACGGTTGTTCTAAACTTTGAACCTTACAGCCTACACCTAATCAACAAAAATACCTTGAACCCTACGAGTCTAGCACAAGAACTGCAAGCCCTCGCACAAAAATGTCCGGACCCTAGACCCCTAACCGCAAAGCTTGCATCCCTAAACCCTAACCCCTAAACCCCCCTAATCCCGAACCCCTAAACTCTAACCCCTCTGATCTTCTCGGCACATTGCGTTAAGCCAAGAGGGTTTAGGGTTTAGGGTTTAGGGTTTAGGGTTTTAGCCAAGCTGCGTGTATCAGGCGCATGTTCGTCAAGATAATCACCTGGGATTGTTGCAGGGTCACATCCGCCCCTAGGGAGGGTTTGGGGTCTAGGGGACAGCGCGTAGGCGGCTGTGTCTTGCGACAAGGTCGTGTCGAGTGCATCGTTCTGGCGATGCGCTGTCAAGGCCTAAACCCTAAACCCTAAACCCTAAACCCTAAACCCTGTCTTTGGAAGCCCTAAACCCTAAACCCTAAACAGGCTTTCCCTTGTAGGCGGCAGGGTAGGATAGGGCACAGGGCACAGGTCACAGAGAGCAGGAGCGGGGGCCAAGGAGGCTCCAGGGCAGAGAGGGCGCCGACTCAGAGAGCAGCGGGGCAGGGGAAGGCAGGGGCGCCTCCTACCAAAAAGGGGCAATCGCGGAATTTCGGGTATTTCGGTCCCCCTCACTGTGGAGGTGGGCTGGCGTGTGGGTCGGCCTTTCGCATAGGTCGGCCTTTCGCATAGGTGGGCGGCCTAGGCCTTGAGTTTGGGGCGCCTGGGACCTCATAGGCCTTTAACCTTAGACTTGAAAGAAAGGCCTAAACCCTAAACCCTAAACCCGAAAGGTAAGCCAGCTTCATCCGGGGTCTACTGGCAGGAGCAGGGGACTTAGTAGTTAAGCAGCTTCAAAGCCGGTTTATCAGCTAGAAAGCCTTAATTCACTCAATTAGGGCACCTCTGGCTCCAATTGTGATCTACCCCTTCTTGCGTCCTCACTCTTCGATTCGGTTCAAGTGCTGGCTGTATCATGGCTCCCATGCTGCATCAGCTACATGGCGGTGAAACTCTACTCTCTCTACTCTGCATCTAGCCTGAACTTCTTGCTACACGCCGCTGGAACCAGACAGATGGGTTTCAGACAAGTTTTGCGCCCCAGGCGCAAGGCTTAAAGCCGGTTGCCGGTAGCTCAGCTAGACGGACTTCTTCTCTGTAGCTTGTGAGACCTTGAGGGTAGGGTTCTCAGGGCAGGGTTCTCAAGACCTCCAAAACTCCAAAACCCTTTACGTTTAGGAATGTACAATAAATCATACTTGGGTTCCTATTCTAATTTAAGGCCAAACTCCAAAACCCGTTAACTTAGGAATATACAATAAGTCATATTTGGGTTCCTACCATAATTTAAGGTCGAGTTGCTCCGTCTCGCCGCTGCCGGCGCCAGTGAAGATCTGCAGGTATCACCACGACCGGGTCACATGTTGAAGCTTTTGTACCCGGCACTAGGAGTTAGGATCCCTAAACCCTAAACCCTAAACCCTAAACCCATTAAGGGGACCCTTGGGGATGTAGACCCTCCCAATTCGGTCCCTTTAAGAGAGCCATTAGTCGGGCTAAGAAGGGTCCCTTCAAGGGGCAACCCTAGTACCACCTATTAGGGTAGACTCTAGACCTTCAAGCCCCAAACCCCGAAAGAGCAAATGTACATAGCCCTAAACTCACAAGATACAGTAGCAAGCAGCAGAAACAACCCGGTATGGAGCACCGGTGACAGCGAAACTGACGAGCACCATAGCGATAGTGACACAATGATTTGGGAGTTTCTGAAAACAAGGGGGTACCTTATTTTGGGGTCCTTATAATAAGGATCCTACTATCTAGGGTACTATATTAGGGTCCCCTATTGTCTGAAACCCCCATCTGACAGCTGGCCGGCCCGACTCGTGTCTTCGGTCAATCTTGGCCAGATCCAGACAGGCACGGCGTCAAAGCAGACTCGAACAGTTCAGGCTGCATTCTGCTTGAAGGTTCATGGATATGATGTGTATGTATATATATGTAAATAAATAAATACATAAATTAAATAAATAAATAAATATATATATATATATATATAATCATGTAGCATGGTATAGTATGGTACAATGCGATGTAATATGCTGTAATCTGAGACCATACAATACAACATAGTAGAAAGTAGTATATCGAAACATTTCTCCATCTTAAGATGGAGAACTACCCGTACTCGTCCCGAGCCCTCTGAGGACGTGACAATAGTCCAGCCCGCAAGTGATCACAATCTTCACTTTGCTGACGAGGGGGATGATGATCTCGCAGGTGGGGATTGAAGGCTTAGGCTTTAGGGGCCCAAAGAATTGTCCATACTATTTTGGGGGTTCCTTCTTATAACTACAGTATAATATGCCACCCCACACCTATTCTAATTGTTAAGGCCCCTATATTAGGCTTCAAGCTTGGGGGTGTAAAGTCTAGGGACTTCGAGCTCTGTTGTGCTGAATGCTCGGGGTTCGTCGTCATATTGTGGTACGTATTTGGCGGGACGAAAGTCGGCTGCCGGCAAAAAATGTGCTGCTGAGGCTGTCGGCATCCAACGCCATGCGCGGCTTCCCCCCAAAAAACCCTGAACCCAGCCATACCTCCTGAACCCGTAATCCTTGTGACTCACTCAAACTAGAGAAGCTGACAGATTCTGATCATGGGCTTACGGACCTTGGCTTTTGGCGCATCTTCAGGGACAGGCGACTGGCAGTATGTCGACATCTGATATTGGTATTTTAGAGAGCTGGCGGGGCTGTGTGGGAAGGATAGATCAAGTCCCAACTACATCCCAAATAGAGTTGTGAAGCTGTGGTCCAGGCCCCCCGGGGTGGTAGCAGTAGTGGTCGTAGCAGTAGCAGTTGTACTAGCAATTAGTGGCAGTAGTGGTGGTGGTCGTGGGAGTAGTAGTACAATGTGCCGGGAGTTCAGAACCAATTATTTGAGCAAGATTGCCAAGCAATCTGGCAATCTTGGTCTCGCCGACTAGTTTACTTTGTGGACCAAGATTGAGCGGGGAGCAAGATTGCTAAGCAATCTTGCAATCTTGGTCTCCAAACGGTAAACTAGTCGGCGAGCAAATGGGGCAAGCGGGGCAAGTAGAGCAAGATGCCCAAAGTTGCCAAGAATGCTTGGGAATCTTGCCCCCCCCGACCAAGATTGCACAGATTGTAGTAGTAGTAGTAGTAGTAGTAGTAGTAGTAGTAGTAGTGGTGGTAGTAGTAGTAGTAGTAGGACTAGTAGTAGTAGTACTAGTACTAGTAGTAATGATAGCAGCAGCAGGAAGTAGAGGAGTCGTAGCAGCAGCAATTGTCGTTGTAGTCGTCGGGTGGTGGTAGGAGTTTGTGGCAGAACCAAGCATGCTACTGCCCCTTGACTAGAGCTCGTGATCGAAGGTATCTGGCTCGACTCTGATAGCGACGAGAACTTGACAATATGTGCTGCCTTTTCCGCTTCAGATGATGCAAGATGCGATTCCAGAACCCACATCCCTGAGGGAAACCGAAGAACCCCCGAGCGATGCCCCCAGGGCTAGGCAAGCCTCACGACGTGTGACACCAAATGTCTAACATGCAGAAACACTCTGACATCACTTAAGCTTTTGAGTGCTCGCGTTGACCCACCAACCACAAGCATCGCCTTCTCGCGAAGTTGCGTCTGCCTTGGGCAGCATCAGAGCGGAGTGAACAAAAACAAAAACACCTCGCTTGGCAAGGGTAATGGAGGAGCAGAAATCCGATGATCCGTTTGGCACAGTCTTCCAACTGTTTGATGTACGGAGCGGGTGGGTAGCCAAGGTCGGGAAGGCAGGCCAGGACATGCTCGTTTAATCTTCCCTAGTCTCCAGTAACTGGACAATGGTCTACTGTGGTCCCAGGTTGTCTGAGAACTACCCCTATCCTTCAAGTCAGGTAGCTGTTGCTTGATCTCTTCCAGCTCCTTGGCGAGGCGATTGCGCGTGGCCTCGGCCGCTGCTAAGAAATCAGGTGCGCCTGTACAAGGTGTACAGTGCGCACACTTACCTACATTAAGTATACGTGTGTGTATATATATATATATACGTATATATACACATAATATAGGTATATCAGTTATCTGAAAATGTAGATATAACGATGTACCGGCATATAAGTGCAGACAATATGCATGTATGTATGTATGTATGTATGCATGCATGCATGCATGTATGTGTGTATGTGTATGTGCGTGTATGTGTGTATGCATATGAACATACTGTACAGACACACAATATGTGTGTGTATATATATATATGTCTGTATATATGCTTTCGACAAGCGAAGAACAACGGGTGTGGGCAGAGGTGCCAAGTGCACAAGGCGCAAGGTACCAGGTCGAGGGCGCGGAAGGTTCCTGCGCCCTGGCAGCTGCCAACATCTTGACATTGCGTTGTGGGCCGCGACGCCCATGTTGTTAGCATTGGTAACGTCAGCCTTCCGCTTCTAAAGTCACCAGCACTAGGCCCCAAAACTCGGCCCACAGAGCAGAACCGACTGTAGTCTGATCCTACTTCGCTACTGTAGTGCAAGAAGCAAAACCAACTGCGGAAGTGCCAAGGCAGCAGCAGCCAAGTCCGACGATGCCAGCGTTCGCTTGCTTTGCACCTTCCGTTGCCCAGACATATGTTTGGTCTGATGTAAGTGTTCACTCTAGACACCCGATCTCCCAATGCCACATCTGCGAGCGTGCTACGCGCCCTTTCACCAGCCTTCCGCTGTCTGCGGAGATTGGATAGGCCTGCCTCGAAAGCCTTCAATCCCGTTCAGACCCACAAGTTCCAAACCTGAAGCGTCAAAGCATCTCGAGCATCCTTGAACCCAAGCAAGGCTTGCACCTCTCTCTGTCGCTGGGAGATGTCATCCTGTCCGGGACACTCCAACATCTGTGACGCGTACTTCGGAGTGAGATCCCTCGGGTCGCATGAAAAGTAGGCTTCGGCGTCAGTTACCATGCGTTTCGAAAATCGACCGGCAGGGTCTGGTTCTCAGAGATCTGCGCGGATGCATCTTAAATTTCTACACGGGCATCAAGCTCATATTTCAGCCTGCTGCAGATCTGGTCATTTGCGTTGGCATTGAAACTGTAACAATGAGCCCGCTGCGCCTTGTGAGTGAAAACTTTGAACAACCACGTCCGAGACGAGACAGAACTCTTCCCGACAAAATCCGTTCTGCTCTGCAGGTCAGCTCATGTTGAAAGGTAAAGAATTCACCTGAAACATGCTGTCTATCTGAGATCCCACACAGATCGCTCGTAAACTGTCCTCGTACCTAAAACCTGAACCTCAGCTCGACCTTCATTTCATATTTGCTGAATTTTGCTGACGAGTCACGACGACGGGTTGTGTGGTGGAGATGATCCGGTGACGATGACGATGATGATTACGACGACAAAAGCTAGCGGCAATGACTCACTCAAGAGTCATCCACACTATCAGCATCATCACCATCATCACCACCAGCACCAGTTCAACAGCGGCAATGAGTCGTAACCGTAATGGCAGGGAGTCCCAGGGTGCCGGAGCCTCCAAGCCGGCGACTCGGCTGCGTATCTCTTGCACGGCCTGCAGAAATTAATGCCTTTAGTTCAGGCTAGAAGCTGACTGCTGTGGCAGATGCCACATGGGAAGAATATATCTGATCCCAACAGTCGGGGGGGGGGGGACAACTTTCAGGCTTCTTCTGGTGATTCTTGTTGCATTAAAAGCCTTCGTCTACAGGTCTGTATGAAGCTTGAGTAGAAGGAGTCCCTGGACAAGAGGCGACATTTATGTAAACATGGTAGCGACAGAGGCCACAAGATTCATAGCAGTGGCGATGAGCCGATTCTTCTACTGTTACATACGCCTGCCAGTACCCGTACGACCACGACGACGATTACTTCTGTCTGCTGTTGTCGATATTACTACCGGTGTTGATAACGACAACTACTATTAGTGCTGCCACTGCGACTGCTGCTGCAGCTGCTGCTGCTGCTGCTGCTACTACTACTAGCAATAATCATAATAACAGTAGTTACTGCCTACTACCTACCACCTACTACTACGACTCCTTCAACCACTACTACCATACCCCACCACCCCCACCAGCACCAGCACCAGC
>CAJNDV010020280.1:0-28531 GCA_905221635.1 Symbiodinium sp. CCMP2456 | reverse complement strand
ACTACTACTACTACTCCTCTGCTGCATCGAGTTGCTTCTGCTACTGGCATTGGCACGAATAAGATGAGCCTGTTTCTGGTAATGATGCAGGTGACGATGGTACTTGTAATGGTGATGATTGCTCGAACCAGTATGACACCTGAGGTTCTGGCAACCTGCTCCTCGTGCGATTTCAATATGGCCCCATGCTGCTGCTGCCTGCTGATGAGCTGTTCGCCGAAACACTCAAGGATTTTCGGCTCATGCACGGCTCAGGGTTACGGGGTTAAGGACTTCGAGTTGTGACTTTGGATCCTGCCGCAGGAGCCATGCATCAACTTGTTCGTCCGAGTTGATGCAGTGATTTAGTTTTAAGACTCCGTGATTCTTGCACGACGGGAAGTCACTCGTATTCTTCTTACCACGATTTCTCAAGGGCGTGGAACGAGCTGTGCCACCGAAAATCGCTCAAACCACGCAACATCGTTCAACAAGTCAAACCTTTCTCATAAAGGGCACAAAGATTTCATGGCCTTTCATAAGAACCTCGTGAAACAGTATAGGCCTTCAGAAAGCACTGCGTTGCTTCGATTTTTCATTTCCAAATTAAGGAGCCATAGAACGGCACTTCGAGACACCGTACCTGTGCATGCATTCAAACACTGAATTTAAGGTTTGGTCTTGTTTCTCGCCACTTCAAGTTCGACACGAGAAAACCAAGGGACATGTGAGGACCTGCCTGAACTGACAGGGAATCCGAGTTACGTCAACCTTGACGACCCATTTCGTTGCATTTGCTTCCGCGGTATCTCTGACTCAGTTTTTCTCTGCAGCTGACATGACCAGGGCATAGCTGTTGTATGGGACTGACAGAAGCCACTCACGTATGCCATTCTGTACAGAAAGGACATGCTGATCCTCAAGTTCAAGTGCCTTACAGTAAGTGCGAACTTCAAGCAAAAGTAATTTGCAAAACACAACAAAGGACCGAATGCTTCTTGGGTTAGGGTGAAAAGATAAGGATCGAAACGACTTTGCAAGTCATTGGATGGAGTATGTGCACGGGATTTCAGAGCCTATAGCTGCTACCACACACGAATACTCAGCCGCCCACTCATCGCATCTTGCGATGTACTCCACCTGCCAGGGAAGCAAACTCGAGGAATCCCTGATCCAGAAAACCTTACGTCCGAAGTCCTGAAGCCCAAAAGTTCTCCTTCAGCGCAACCCAAACACATGTCCTTGTTCTCTCAACACCCTGAAGCCCTATGTAGACCCAAAGACTAATCACTAATCCCCACACTCCATTTCCTTCGCAGGATTATACGGGTTCGCATAGATCGCAAACCGTGTACAATCACTGAAGGTTTGTCGAACCGACAAACTCGCAGTTGTTGTAGGCTTCAGTGTCCTGACAGCAGGTAAGTATTTGTTCTCATGCCCACAACCGACTCGATGATGGAACAGCCCCGACTCTTCAAGTCTTGGGCTGGGACCTTGGAGGTGAATCTGTCTGCACTGCCCTATGACGTTTTTTACAGCTGTTGCTTCAGAATGGCTTCTTGTTTTGGGGGGAGGGTGCCAAGGGCAGCAAGGCGAAGAGCTGGCCGAAATCAGACGTCGCTTCTAGAGCCCGGGTATGTGCCTCTTTTTGGTGTAGTAGCTGCATCTGCTGGTCCATGTTTCGATCCTGCAGGCGCATCAGGAATTGCAAGGGATGCTAGCATCTCGCGGTAAGAAGTCTGCTTTGTTGCCGGCTCCGGGAAAGATGCCGTGCAAACGCACCGAAGCCATATGATAGATGGTCCTCCACTCAGATGCAATATTGTCCGGCATGTCATGCTGTCAGAAGCAAGTGAAAGACTGGCTTTGGGCCCCCGCAACATGCCAAGGACTAGGCGGACCGTCCTATGTGACGAATTATTGGAAGAATGTACGGGCATGCTGTTCTTCGTTTGGTCAGCTGGCCCAGTCAGCCGGCTAAACCGATTGGCGAGATCCAACTTGATTCGGATGAGCGTGCGCAAAGGTGCATGCATAAACTGGGCCAGGGCACTAACGTCCCAATGTCAACGGGTGCTGGGTGCCCAAGCCTATCCGGCATTCCTAATGTCTTCCGGATGCCTCAATTTCTGGCAGTACTCAACTAGTCGCCAAGGCTGCGAATTGTTGTTTCTGATTCTTGCTGTGCGGCAGATGATCATGTCGGATCGTATAACATGTCAATTACTTGGACCCGCTTCTGGCCTTCCACCGACATCCACGAGCTTTGGAAGCTGCACTGGTTGCGACATGCTTTTGCTGTGTGATTGTGCTATCGCAGAAGTCCACGGCCACCGGCGGCTCGTGCATTGTTCAACTCCCTTCTGTCCCCAGTGAAGGTCCTCCCACTTCCAACCTCCATGTACGTTCAAATGCCTTGCTCTGCGACTCTGCGACAGCTCCGCTTTGCCATATTGCCAGCTGGCTCTGGCTCCCTGGCATCCGAAATCGCGGTGTCATGCTAGAGCCTCTACATTCTACCTGCGCACGTGGTTCGCGGAAAAGAATAGATGCGCAGTGGCATGCGGCTCTTGTGATGCTGGCTACCCACTAGACTACCGGGTCGATAGCATGCTCACGTCGTCTCACGTGGCAAGATGGAGAGCGATCGAATCCATCGTCGCTCGCACCTTTGCCGCTTGTCGGTCCGGTTTGCACAGAATGTTCACCAAAATTCTGTTTAGGGGGAGACACACCCATGAGCTGCTCGTTGGCACGACGATGAGTACGCAGGCTCGCCAGCTTCTGTCGCAGAGTTTTTAACTCGACCTTCCGAATCCACCTTTGAGTTTTGAACCTTCGCTTGTCAACTTGTTTCTTAAGAAGCAGGTCACTGATCTGCTGCATGTTTTGGGCTCTCATCTGCGAACTTAGTTTGCTTGCAACTGCACCTCAGCGACTCACAACCAACTTCAGTTCACGATTTGCAGCAACGAGCTGGGATATCTATTGGCAACTTAAGTTTTTGCGATCGCAGGACTCGTGAACGTCCGCTTCCGGGAAAAGCTCCTCGTCCGCATCGCCGGACAGGTCCACTTGACTCATCTCGAGCCTCGGAATGGGAATGAGACCGAATGCTCTGTAATGTAATTATTCGTGGTCTCGGGTGATATCAAGAACCTCTGTTCAGGTTTCCGAAAACCTTGCGCTCTCTGGCTCGGCCTGCCCGACAACTAAAACATGTCCGCAGCTTGCTAAGACTTACTATATGTAGCACCAGAACGCAGTGCAGAAGTGTGGCATCTCACGCTCCAGGGACTCGTGCTACCCCGTGTCTCAAAGCATGCAAGAGAAGCGGCCCTGCTTTGCTGCCTCATGGATCGCAGATGAATAAGTCACTTCAGGCTCACTTCCTCCCTATGCTGGGGATCCGAGCACAGCGGCCTCGGCCGCCGCACGGCGCTGAGCCGATTCCCCCAGCCTCAAACTGCGCAATGCTGTATGCTTTCCATTGCGTGCCTGTGGTACACAGCCGGAAGCGTGCAGACAGATCCAACGCGGCCGCGAGACCAAAATCCATGGCCAAGACATCACTCATGTATATCGCGGAAAGCAACTTCCCTATCCGCAGCTCCACAACAACATTGGCTACAGCCTTTTGGACAAATCCGTACGATGAGCTAAGATGGGCGAGCCGGATTCCTTGAACACGTAAAGTTTCTGCTTCAATCCTATATTCAGCTCACAATGGTAATAGTCTCTTACTGGGCTTTCCCACGCATCGCCCAGCGAGGAGCGTGCAGCATGGAGTTCGCGGAGCGCCACCTCGTATAGCTTTCCGGTGCTCATTTGCTGCGCAGGTTTTGCACGCCCGTGGATCCTTCAGGCCAGCTCCCTCAAAAACCCTCTCCTCCAAACCTCGGCTTCAGTTGTGCTTTAATTGCCGGCCTCCAGAGGTCTTTGCCAGCCGTCAGGGCCCTGACCGCGAATTCAGGGCTCTTGGCTTCCAAGCACGGGTTAGAGGATTGGACCCAGCGAAAAATCTTGTGATCATCGGCTTGGGATTTTGGGGCTAGGAGTTCACTGTTGCAGCCTCCTTGCAAAACTTCAGGGAGTCTTTTGAGAGAGGGTGCGGACGCGAAATATCCAGAGGCACTGCTGTCAGAAAAAGGCTCTAGGTCCGAACTCAACCCAAACTAGAGGACCAAGATCAGAACCACGGAACATCGGCCTGAACATCCGCAGCCTCCATCGGCAGGGCCCTGAGTCGCCAGCTGCAGCTTCAGTGAGCTAACTGGGATGCACCAGCCCCGTTCACTCCCCCTTGCCCGCGAGCACATTTGTCCAAGGATTCGCCCTCGGAACGCTTTCTGATCCGGATCGGATCGAACTGCCCCAGGCAAAGCTTCAAACGTTGCGTCCCAACCTGAAGTTCAACCTCGCTGAGTTGACATAACTGAAGTGGACGTATCTACACAAGATCAAGAGGGGTTCCAATGCACGAGGCAACATGAGGTGAAGAGCCTTGTCGGCCGGCCTTGTGTCTTGACCGCACCATCGAGGACGTTTGGAGGTGGCTCGGAGGCTCGCGCTTTGTTGCTTGCAAGGACTTCTCGGGCGCTCTCACGTACCCCCAAACTTCCCGCAGCTGCGGCAGGCGCTCCTCCGCCGCTCGTCGACGAGCTGCTGCTGTGCTTGGATCACCTGTTCCAAGGTCCTAAACTCTGGGTTTTTGTCATGACCTCCTGAAGACTTTTTTAAACAGAAGGTTCGGGTGTCACTGAGGGAGAACATTGGAACATGCATTTCGAGCCGCTTATGGTCTGCCTTGGCGCCGGAGGCTTCACGTCTGGGTGCAGGGGGTTCGACGTCAACGGCTAGTCGACACATCCACAAACCTTGACCGAGCCTGGCCAAACAAGACCTGCGATGCCTGTAGCTAGAATACACAGGCTCTTGCTGAAGTTCATCCCTCTGAAAGACAGGCATGGAACCGCAACACGCTCAGGCTCGTCATGTTGCTACGGTGCTTCGCACGTGAATGCGTTTGTGTGCCCACGCTGCTGGACTAATGCTTGCGCGGCCGTTTTCACAAGCCATCATTTAACAACTCCTACCCGCTGCTTGAAAAGCCTATCAGAATGGCTGTCATGCAGACGAAAAGCAATCCAGCCAAAAACCCCACAACTCTCGCACCCTGAAGACCCCAAATGCCAGCATCCCAGACTCCAACTCCAACAGGCTGAACTCTCGCGCATGCCTCGAGCAGGCTGGACTAAAGGATGAAGGCAAAACGATGCTGATGGCTGCTGCTTCTGAAGATCATGGATGTGATTTCCGGACCCAAGATTCGATGTGCGAAAGCGAAGACTTCCAGCGCTTTTCCCCGGATGCTGTCTAGGGACAAAGGGCCACGTCCTCAGCCTTCAACCCACGGTCTCAATCCCTAAGCAGCTGTCATAGCTGCTGCCCCGAATCCCAGACCCTGAATGGCTCACAGATTTCCTTACGCCTGCCGAAACCAATGTAGATATCGACCGGTGAAACACGTGTAGGTGAACAGCAACACCAGGCACAACACATCGCAACGAGCCAAGTCCACCGCGTTCGGGATAACAGTGACAAAGTACCAATACGTGGAAGAAGAGCAATCATCGGCATCAGCAGCAGTAAGAATAAACAAATGAAAGAAGCTTCGAAAAGTGACATCACAGACTCCCCTTAAGGCCCTTCCCCTTTGAAGCCTCGGAGCTGTTGATGAGCTGAGCTTCAAGGCCCTGGCGGCTGTGCCTTTCTGAGGTGTCACAGTTGAGTGGTCGCCGTACTCGGAGAGTGCAGTTCAGAGTTTGGGGCTTTCAGACTATGATTCATAAACGGTTTGTGAGAAGCTGATTTACGACTGAGGCACTTGCCGGCTGGCGATTCAGCCCCGTTGAGACAGCAAGAATAGGACAACCAGGGGGTACTCAAGAACTCGCATGCCGCTTGACGGTTTTTGGATTCTGGATCGCTGGAAAGGTTTGGAACCCCAATGAAGTTCGGCTTCGAGGCCATTCTGTTGTTTTCGGGTGCTGGCTTCAGGTTTGAGGTCGGGCGAGGCTCCTTGTGTCAGATTGAACGCGAAGATGAAAAGAATCCTCTGTATGCATGTATGCGTACAGTGTGCATATACAGCCTCATGTATAAACGAACACACAAACACACACAGCCACGCGTACGTTGCATCAAAGGTCAGAGACCGCCAAGGGTTGCATCACGTGCAGGGTGCGGTCAGGGTTCTCGATCTCTTCGAGCAGCACCGCTTCCAGCGCTCCACGCTCCTGGCTGGCAAGAGCTCTGGCATCGATTGCTCCTTCAAGCCTTCTTCGAAGCATGCTTTGACGAGAAGGGGGACAAACCCTTCCTTGGGTCTGCGGTGTCGTAGCCACCGCGGATGCTGCCGAATGTTGCTCGTATAGTGCGTCTATCGCTTGAAGCCGTCCAAAACGACTGGAGTCCTGGATGCTTGTTGCGACGATGGCCTGTTGGCCAGCCCCTGCCGCCGAGAGATCAGCAGGCACCTTCAAGGCTTTTGACTGCGGGCTCAGGCTGTTGAGGCTGCTTTGACTTTCTGGAAGCCACCTTGTAGAGACCTGTACTTTGAAGCCAAGACTCCCATGCTGCCTCTGCATGGGCTGTATGCTTTAAAGATTCAACTGAGATCTCGACAAATTACCAATACACACCAGTATGCCCCTTGTTCATTTTCAGTCTTCGTCATCTTCCAACACAAAGCCTGGAACTTGTCACAAAATCGGCCTTGCCCTTCACGCATCGATGCATCAGAGGCATTCTGACTTGCTGCGCCTAAGCCTTGAAATCAGCAACCTGCATCCTCGGATTTAGAGCACACACAACCCCCATGAAATCCCTCGGAAGGCATGTTTAATGATGGCTGATAGCTTTTGGTATCACTCAGACTGATGATGCTACTGCTGCTACTGCTCATAATGAAGGTTTTTTGTAGCAGCACCTCTCAGAATGGCATTTGGAAATCCACGAGAACGAAGCTTAGAACAGGGCACCTGAAGCTGCAGCTGCAGTAGGAGCTGCCCAGCAAGCCAGCGAGCCGGAGCTGGTGCTCCCTGGAAGACAGCTGAGGATGATCCAGGGCTCAGGGATGCAGGATTTGCAAAGGCCCAAAGAATGCTTCTCTCTGCACGAAGCCACAAGCATCTTAAACACCACGATCCAGACCGCTTCCCTGTCATGGGGCTATGAGGAGGATCCAGGGGAGACCTGGTGCTTTTGCAGCAGGTGGACAAGTGGACACTCAACAAATCTGCCTGTGTCAATATTCTAAACCCTGAATCGGCCCTACCTACAAGTCCTGACTCTGTTTGACTTTCCAGGTCCTTTGATACTTCGAGTGCGGACTGTTAAACAGTCTGAGGAAAACAATACGACCCTGAGCGGTATGAGGTCCAGTGCTGAACGTCCGAACCGTCTTGCCAAAGAGGGCAATCAGGGGTGATAGGACGACATGCTGCAAATAGATGACAAGAAACATTGTGGTGAACTGCTGACCAAGCAAAGTTCTGCCGGGGCAGAAGCTTCTGAGATCATGCTCGACCGGGGCTCTGCGGGGCACTCTCAGAACTGTCGGAGAGCACATTCTAGACTTCAACCAGCTCGGCTTTACTTCAGCAACTGAAGTTCTTTGCAACATGAGTCTTGGAAGGGCACTATGTAGTCACCAGTCAAGAACGATCCCTTGTCCCACCTGCGCCACCGCCGGCAAAGCCGGTCGCAGCGACTGCAGCCTCTGTTACTAGCAGATCTTTCGACCGAGCAAGAGACTCAAAACTTTAACCCCGGAACCAGCTTCCTGAATTCTTTGTGCATGGTTTGGCATTGCCTAAGTAAAGTCGCACCGCATCTTCAATTCTTATGTGTATCCCAGTGCACTCTTCGAACCTGAGCTTGTGCCTCGAAGCCCCAACCCGAGAGACTCCAAAATCCGGTGTAGCGATGGGTTCGCCGCTTGTTTCCTGAACATCTCCTAAGCCCATCCCAGCACAGCAGAAGCGGCAAGACAAAACTAAAAAAGCCAAGAACACCATAAATTCCTCCTAAATCTCCGTTTTATGCAACACCAAAACTTTTCGAATTTCCCCAACTCGGAACCCTGAATTCCGGAACATCCCACTGCTGGGCAGGCCGGCTGGTGCTGGTGTGGCCAGAACTAGTAATAGTCACCGTTACAATCTATACTTGCTCTTCTTCTGGTTGCTGCTTTTCAGCATCGCTTCAAACCCTAAACCGCTTGAAAGCCCTAACTACATGTGGCATGCACCCGGTTCAGATACCTCGATGGCTCTGGGCGCATGGTCAGCAAGGCCCACAGTGCGAAGCAGCAGCCAGCCCAGAGGGGGCTGTCCTGTTCAATTCGGCTACTTGGGCTGCTTGGGGAGGGGTTTGGTGAGTGGAGATGCAAGTAGGTATAACGGTTATATAACGTAGCAGAGGGGTGAATCCTTCACGCGTTCAAGCCTTAGGTGCCTTGTCCAGTTTGTTTTTGGCTACTTTGGTGATTGCTGCAGCTCTTTCCAGAGTTTGTACTGAGCTCCTGCGAAGTCCAATCTTGTTTGGTGATCGTCATGGTCGTCACCGTCATCCAGCTTTTAAGTTCTGCAAGAAGCAGGTACCAAACCCTTGCCGTGACCTCCCCGGGGAGGCCGTCGTGGTGGCGCCAGGGCGCCTCTACACACAGCCTTGGATGATTCGTGGGTGTACCTCTTAGACTCTCGGAAGAGAATGCAGGGCTGTAGGTGCGAGGGCTGTGCGGGTGAAGGCTCTTAGGGTCAAAGTCTGGCAATTACATTCGGGGGTTCCAGGATGCAACGCCTCCGGAGTTCGCACTTGAAGCCACGCCTTCTCCTTTTTGAGGATTCTGTCAGGCTGGGCATGGTTCAGAAATGGGTCTTCGAAGCTCTACAGGTTCAGGGTTACACTTCTCCGGGCTTGGGGGTTCCGACTCATCTAGGCTTTATGGCCTATTTCACTCTAACCTGTACTTGTGATTCCGAACACGATCTCATTTGGTGAAGTTATCTGACATACATACTCGCAGCTCGCAGCGAGCGCTAATAAAAAATCAGCTGACGTAAGATCGACTGTGCATCCCTACATCCCTCTGATCCCACCAGGATCAGACAGGAATCGTCCGAGTTGCTGGTTCCCCAAGCCTCACTACTGTGCACCTCATACCATCTCACATATGTTTTTGAAAATGCACATGTTTGGTCAAGAATCTCTGGTGTGCGATATCTGATGGGCCCCTGGCATCATACATTGTAACACTCAGCCAGACACCACTGTGATCTTGAGCCCTGCGCCGTCAAGAAAACTGCAAGTCGAAGTAAGGATGCTCTGCAGCCAAGAGTACACAATTCGGCCGAACCGGTCTGGGGATTGACCGAGGCCTACGTGCACAACAACCGCGCGCTCCACAGAGTCATGCAGGAAAAAGGTATAATGATCCGGGCAAGACTTGCTTCCGCAGTTTGAGAGGGTCTATCGGAAAAGTTGAAGCTCCGCCTAAAATGCAGTTTCCATTTCTCTGACGGAAGGTGTAGATGCCACTGAGTGCAACGAAAACAGCCACTGAGTTTCAACACCTAAATGCCAGACCTGACGTGGAAACGGCGGTTCACGCCAAAACCGGAAGGCTACCGTCATCACGCAAAAGGGCGTCCTTCTAAAGTTCCCGCTCCCAGAGCCTTCAGGGCAATGCCTCCTTCCCGCGACAACATGCTCTAGATCCGGTAAAGTGGGCCCAATCAAAGAAGACGAGGGAAAGAAAGCCAAGACGGAGCCAAGAGTCGCTCCCCGCGCCATGCCCTGCCTGAAGTAACACTTCATTATCCCATCCCAGGAATCAACGATGAGCAGAGCTTCAGAAGTGTTCCCGGCGAAGGCCTTGCACAAAACTGCGCAGTTCAGCATGCTCGGGGTGCTCCTGAATCTCGGAGTTGGGTTTTGTGGGCTTCGGGTGTCAGGGCTTAGAGTTTATTCCGCAACCAAGTCCGGGGCCGCATGGCGAAAGCCGAACCCCCTGCTATCCACCGTCCTCCGCCAGCCAGCAAGGTGAGGAAGCCACCATCTCCTACAAGGTTTAATCTTTGTGACGACTCCGGCTCCCAGGTGGGCTGCACAGGCTTCTTGGTCTAATGGCCTCCGGCCTGCAGGACAAAGGGTCAGGCTTTCAGATGCTATCGTCTTCGGCGTCAGGGCAGGAAAGACTGCTCTGAAGTCTCGAGTCTCCGCGCCCTGGACAGCCCGACTCTTTGGGATGCGCAGTTCCGCTTCATCCCACCAAGGTAAACCGAGGGCCTAACGGAGGTCAGGCGAAAGTAAAAACAACACCACGTCTGCCGAGTGCCTTCGCGGAGGTCGCGCGCTAACTTTGCGGGCTTGTCAGAGCACATGTGATAAAAACCCACAAGCCGTCACAAACATCAGCAAACGTTTGGCCTCTAAGCCACAGCCGCTAAAAATCCCAGACGTTAAGGCCTCTGCCAGCTGGGCGACGCCAGCAGCCGCCTGGCCATTGCGGGGAGCCAGGGCTTCGGGGGCTTTGGAGGTCCAGTCGCGAGGTTTTGCAGGTCTTCGGGCCTTCTTTAATTTTTAAGCCGACTGCTTGGTGCCTGCTCCTCGCGCCCAGCCAATTGTCGGTTCGCCAGCGCGCAGGCCAACAGCAATCCTGATGCCGGCAGCTTCGTTGCAGAAGTTAAAACACATGGACGTTTCGACAAACCGTTTTTTCAACTGCCAGTATTATCTTGTCGTAACTGTTTCTTGCAAGCTGCTTCTCTTCTAATGCTACTACGACGAAGTACTCGTGGTGCTAGTAGTAGCTTAAAAAGAAGTAGCAGCTGTAGTAGTAGTAGTAGTAGTACTACTACTACTACTACTACTACTACAACTACTACTACTACTACTACTACTACAGCAATACTGCTACTTCTACTGCTACTGCTACCGCCACTGTGCTACTCTGCTACTCTGATACAGCTACTGTTACTGCTGCGACGATGACGACCTCCACGACCATCACGACCACGAGGACGACCACGACCACGACGTCGACCGTGGTTTCGACAATGACTACCGAGACGACGACGACGACAACGACGACTACTGCCAGCATTGCTACAACTGCTGCTTCTTCAACATTCCACCACCCTGCTCAAAAAAAGCGTAATCGACTTTCACTCACCAGACCATCGCCGTCTCCGCTCAACAACCACCATGACCCCACGAAGAGGCATGGTACAGCATGCAGTGCAACAGCCCCCGTCTCCACTAGCAACTACCCCCAGCACACTTTGGTTTTCACCTCTTCCTGCCAAGGCAGATGCTTCAATCATTCCCTATCAATTGAGGTGATTGGCTGAAAGCGGTTCATGCTTGCTGGTTTGGTTGTTGGAGGAGGGAGGCCAGCAGGTGGAGGTTTAGCTACCGGCAGCAGGACGGTTCGGGAAACCCCCGTCCACCTAGCAACCCCGAGTCCTGAACGCACAGAACCCCACACGCTCCCCCAAGCCTGAAGCTCGCTACTACACGGTAGCACTCCCGCTAACGCCGCCGCCTGCACACACGCGCGCACCCTTCGAGGGGCAGTCGAAGAGCGCCGAAAGGAGCCCCAGGGCCTGACATGTAAACGCATGTAAACGCAAGAATCAGAGGCGCAACACAGCGGTAAAAGCATTCCAAAGCTCCGTAGCCCTACGAACTTGTACGCATGATTGTATTGCGGTGTGCAGCACACACTAACGTAGATTCTACAAGGCTGCCGAGGGTTCAAAGCTGTCGGAGTTGGGGATCCAGTGTTCAAAAATAAAACTGCTGCCATTGCTTCTCCCTTGCCTTAACTGTCCGTGAGCCAAGTCGCGCAATTTGTTAAAGGATTGGGAAGGATTTTGGGGCGGGATTGGAGATTTTGGGAGGCTTTCTAAATTCAAAGCAAACTAGGCTTTGTAGCTTGATCCGGAATTATTGCTAAACGGCCCTTGCACCAGACAGGAGTTTGTCCTTCCTTCCTGAACAGTTCTCAAGCATGAAGCGGCTGCGACAGCCATCGCAGCATATGCCACGACACCACATTTGTCAAGCAATCGGCCCGTGTGCTTCGAGACACATCCTGGATCTGATCGGATGCGCCGCTCCGCCATACCACCTGCACGGTCACCTGCAACCCCGGAATGCCAATGCAAAAAGCCCGCTGCGACCTCCCATTTTAGTAAACCTCGTTTACCTTCCCGAGAACCTCGCGGCTCTGCTCCTCGGCCAGAAAGACTTGCTGGACCTCCGGAAGTGCTCCGAGATGATCAGTCAGAAGGTCTCGGGGGGAGCGTGGCTTAGAGGATGGGTTCTTTGCTGCGATTGCTGGACTTGCGCGGGAGTGCTCGCTCGGGGGGAAGGCCTCCGAGCTTCGAGCACACGTGTGAAGGCACGTGCTGGCGAAACCGTGCGGCCCTGAACGCCTGAGAAGACGCCGGCCTCCCATTTCTGAAACGGATGATCCGAGGAAAACGACATGACCGATGCCTGAAGATCCCAGGCGAGCCAGAGCAGCTTCGAGACGAACTCAGCAAAGCCTTGGTGTGTCAGATCGTTTCGAGTGCTTTGAAAAGTGCTTGGGTTTGCGCATTAAATGGCTATAGCAATTTGTGGAAATATTCCGTGCGCTTGACTCTGTCAGGGAAGCTGGACCAAAACTGCGCGTGGAAACACGAGAAAATGGGGATTAGATACAACTTTAGCTGCGCACAAGAACCTGCATCTGTATGCGAAACTCCCAACTGCGCCGAAGGCGAAGTTCCCAAAGGAGGGATTCAAGAGAGGACAGCCTGGACTCGCGCGGTTCCAGGACAGACTGGCTGACCATGAAAACGACATGCTTATCACACGACATGCGCGGTTCGTATTTTGCGAACTGTACCTGCCTCCACCCTGCGTCTCGTTCTTGAAGGCTCTTTGCATTTCTAGATCGTTCTTTGTCGGCCTCGCCACACAAACCTTTTGGATACCACTAGCACGGCAATGCAGACACCCGAGCTGCAGGGCTGGAAAACGCAAGTGCACTTTGGAAAACATGTTAAGATTGTTCATTCTGAGCTTCAATAGCTACAGCTTGTCGGGCTGGTGGTCCAAGGAAATCAGTGTTCAGGGTAACACAAACTAGCACAGGCATGACTCTGTTGAAAAACAACCCTGACAGACCGACTTGCAGCATGAACAGACAGAGGCATCGTGTTTGGCTGCTTGCGCTGGACGTCAGCCCGACGTACCCCGGTGCAGAACTACCAACCCCAACCGACAGACTCACAGCTTGCACAGACACAGACTTGGTGTTTGGCTGCCAAGACGTGTGATGGGATCGCTTCTCGCAAGGCATTCTAGCCGCTCTAGCCCCAGGCGTAGAAGCAGCCAAACACCTTTCGGTAGCACAAACACCACACCACCCTTCAGCGCGATTGACAGTGTAAGCACATAATTCCAACGACTCCGTCAAAACGAAAAGGCCACGCTTCGTGTCATGCTCTGCGATTGGCAACATCAGGCTGCCAAGGCGACGCCGACGATCAGTAGCCGTGGGGCTGGGACTTCTGGCACTGGAGCAGACAGCAGAGCGATATTGCGACAAAATTACGGTGGCACCGTGTCGCGCCGTAGTTCTGTTTCTGTGGCAAGCCTGCGGCCAATGCCAGCGTCAGCACGACCCGACTTCACGCCGGCCAGGTCCTCTTGCTCGTTCGCTGAAGCTGCCAGTCTTACAGCCAGTAGTAAATAAGAGGCTCTGACATCTGGCCGAGGCAGAAGCTGGACTTATACGCAAATTAGACACACAGCAGAAGGACTGAGACTGGGCCTGGTAGCCGCTGCGGCCGTGCACTTCTGCAGCAGCGGCATGCAGAGAAACAATAACAACAATGCCGTGCCCTGTTTTGGCCCGCAGCAGGTGGCACGCAATCGATCACGACGCGGATGCTTGAATCTTCGCGGCGTTTTCTGTGCAGCGGCAAACTCCTGGAACGCAACCCACAAAACGGATACTTTGCCCACAGCAGCTCGTACCTCGCACCTCCGATAAAGACCACGATGTCGAACACCCTGATCCTACAAGCAGGAACCCTCCAACCCCAATCTCGATGCTTTGGAGCCGCTCTGTTGTTGCAGCAGTGTTGTGCCGGCGCGCAAAGCGGCCAGGCCTGTCAATTTGGGGCATAGGCTATTGCTATTTGCAGTCTCAATGATGTTGCCAGTCTGTCCTTGCGCGGCTGCTGGTCATTATTCGCATATATGCTCATGAGCGCTCGCAGCACTGATAATTAGCAAGTTGTCCTGTTCCTCTGAAATTTTGATACTTCTGTATAACCCTGCCGGGCTGGACAACTGGGTCCCGGGACTTGGTACGTGGGGCTTGCAATTAGTACTTAGCAACTCTGTCCGGAACACCTTTCGCTTACTACTAGTGCTACTTGCTACTATCACTGTCATCACCACCACCACCGCCACCGCTGCCGCCACCTCCCGCACCAGCAGCACCAGCAGCAGCAGCAGCAGCAGCAGAACCACCACCACCACCAGCAGTAGCACCAGCAGCAGCAGCGGCAGCAGCAGCAGCAGCAGCAGCAGCAGCAGCAGCAGCAGCATCACCACCACCACCACCACCACCACCAGCAGCACCACCAGAACCACCACCACGACCGCCAGCACCACCAGAACCACCACCACCGCCAGCACCACCAGAACCACCACCAGCACCAGCACCACCACGATTACTGCTTCTGTTGCTGCTGCTGCGCTGCTGCCGCTGCTGCTGCTGCTGCTGCCCTGCTCCTGCTCCAGTCTTGCTGATACGCTTGCAAGCAGAAGTATCTGGCTTGCTAATAAATAAATACATCAATGTTCCTGCGCAGGTTTGACGTACATGGGGATGCCAAGCTAGAGGCTGCATAGACCCTGAGCTCTGCTAACTTCTGCCTCTGCCAGACGAGCAACTGTCGTGTGTAACGTCGGGGTCATATGGAACTATGAGAGACTCGACTATGTATAGATAGATGAGCAACTATGACTATAGCACTTCGGAAAGATAGTGCTGTTCCATCTCGCGATGCCGGCATTATGCTGGGGCTCACTTGACTGTCGGCGCATCAAGGCTTTAGTTCCTAGGAGGTACTTAGGAATCTGTGTTAACAAGATTGGGTCAAAGAAAGGGACTCCTCCGGTCTCGAGGAAGCCGGCGAAGACGGACACGAACTTGTCCTAAGCTGATCACGTTCGGGTGCCACTCGACTTCAGGATTCACAAGGTGGCCGTCGTCGCCGTGGCAGTAGAACAGGCAGCAGGTGTCGTAATCACAACCGGTTGTTAGGAGGCAACGGCAACAGCGTAGGCAACAAGATTTTACGAGTTTAGTACGGGCGAGCGAAGGCATAAGCCAACAACTCCCACCAAGCTGCATAGGACGTGGCACATTACGGCTATGCCAAACTACACATTTTGCTTGTTGACAGTATGAAACAAGGATAGGGATCCCTCTGAGAGCTCGCAAAGAAACTGATCTCCAGCACACTTGGATGACAGGTCTCCCCCTCATTCTTGATCAGCGCATTGAGGACGCCTGCGCGGGTGCATAGATCCGCACAGAAGTCTCCCTTGAGAAGCCCTGAATACTAACAGCTGTCGCTTGGGACTTGGACTTGTTCCTCCATGTAGCGTGTGCCGAAGATGCCCATGGGTCTGGGCTATTACAGAAACAAACAGCAGCAGAAGAATCGTCTTGCTACTCTCTACCTAAACGGCTTTCCAGTAAAGAATTCCGGCGAAATCACCGCAAGTATCTGCAGGAAGGAATGCAGGATGTCCGTTTGAATCCAGAAAGCACCAAGGCGCATGAAAATGCCTCACTTCCCCTTTTAGTGCAGAGGCCTCGTGCGCGTGGATCTGGTCCATTGGCAGGTTCCTTGCTTTTGTTTTTACTTCGGTGGGCTCCACGATTAACAAACCAGTGATTCTGCTGAAGGCTCCGGGCCGAGACCCCTTGTGAGGAACACGCGCATCATGCACACAGAACCGAGCAAGTGTCGGTCACGAGGTTTTCTAGGTGGACTCTGGCGCTCCTATCTAACACGCCTTTCGAAGGCTACTTGCATGTCTCTGGACTTTGGGTGTCGGGCCCCTCAGCCCTAGCAAGTGCAGCGATGTTTGAACAAGGCTGACGAGTATCCTTCATCCCTTTTCGGAAGATGAATCCCAACAGCACGGCAAGGCCCTTCTCTTGGAGAAAGAACCTCAGACGGCCCACGTCTTTGGGCCCACGGTTTCGTTGATTTCGAGAGGTCTGGGAAGCGCTGGGTCAGGGCGTGTTACTAACCTGCCAACAAAGCAGACTCAGCAATTGAAGACGTGGGCCCTCATCTCGTCTGTGCTTGAAATCCTGGCTCTGGTTACATGGGCGTCATTGGTTCCGAACCTCAGTCTCTATCTTGAAGCTTCCGTTGCAGTGCCCCCCTTCAAAACCGCAGACTGAAACTCGGAACCTGCCCCCAAGGATTTGATCGAAGAAGAACCATGGCCAATTCGCCGATTGCCCTTCACAGTGCTGAGCGCCCTTTGAAAATGTCCAAACCCTGGCAGCTTGCAGTTGTGGGTCGTGCTAGACATTGCTCTGAGCTGTCCAACTTGCTATGCTCCAGCGCTATGCCCGAGTAAGTAAGGTATCGTGAGACTCTGCCAGTAGCTCCAGGCCTCGAAACGTTACTTTTCGCTGGTTGTTTCAGCTCGCCAGTCTGCTGCAATTGCCGCACCGACTATCCGGCCGACGAGAAGCAATAGTAACCCAGTAGTACATAGAACTGCTTCAAGAAGAACTACAACTTAGACTTGAACCTTAAACCCTAAACGGCCTTAAACCCCAGTTCGACAATGCCAGAAACCGGAACGGCCATCCTAAGGACCGCGCTGCCGTGTCTGCTCGTTGCCGTTGGCGACAGCGAAACGTAAAATTTCCTTAGCTCGATGCCAACTTGACAACTATTCAAGGCCTTGGGGTTAAGGGTTTCGGGATATAGTATTTCTTGGTTGAATGGCTAAGGGCCAAGAGATTTGGGCTTTCCGGCTTGCGGCTTCCAGATTTTTGGGTGTAGTCCTTCGTTTTGGGGTTTTGGGGCTTCAAATTTAGAGCAGGCTTGGAGAACAGCTATGGGTGGGAGGAACTGTAGCTTTAACCCGTGAGAGATATTTGCTCCGGCTGGGCTGTGGCTCTCTGAAAGCGGCTGTGAGACTTTCGAGGCGCAAATTCCAGAAAGCTGTGAGGCGAGAGTGCCGGGCAGCCGGGCATGTCCGAAGTTGGATCTTTACTGAGCCAGCGCTGCAAGGGAGTACCCTCGTGTCTATGCACTCTATAGACTCTTTACATGCTGAGCGCGCCGAAGCACCTTCTAACATCGCAGGCAAAGCCCCAAGCACCAAAATCCTCGATCTCAACTGCAGCCCGAAGAGCCACAATGGAGGCCTCGGCCTCCGCGAGTGCCGCAGGATCCCGACGTTGCGGCGCCGGCGCGGGCTGGACGGTTGGGAGCCCGCAGGTTTTCAAATCTGGTCTTCCGTGACGGTGGCAGTGGCTGCCGGGGTGGCAGTCCGGGCCGGGGTGGTGGCTTTTGTTGATATGTTTGTGGTTGTGATGATAACGATGAAGGCACAAGATTATGATGATGATGATGATGATGATGATGCTGCTGCTGCTGGTGATGAAGAAAATGATCGTGATGACTACAATGTTAATGGTGATTGCCATGGATCTACATGTCCGGGTTGGCGGGTCGTACCGGTTTCAAGACATACATGCCCTCTTTGGGCTTGTGCCTGTTCAAGGACATGCATGCCTGGGTGTAGCAAGATGCACAAGGTCAAGATAAGTCTTCATGAGACGCTGTTTTGTTGCGACGCCCTTCCCATGGGAGACTGTGCCATGATTGCATGTAGCTGCTTCAAAGCCCAAACACGTTTGCTGTCGGTGTTGCATGCTTGGTCGCTTGAAAGCTCCAGCAAGGTCCAGTAACTCCTCGAGGGTTGTAAGTGTACTTTTCGAGCATCGTCGGGGATCCGCGTAGTGTGGAGTGAGCACGATGGCTACTGAACCCTAGTAAAACTGGATATCGAAAGTAGTGCGACGGCATGGCATGCGCAACAGTAGCCCAAGCTACGAAGTCGGACAGACTGCGCAAAATGCGACAAAACCATGCGCAAAGCAAACCCACTTCGCAACTTGCCTTCTCCACCGCGCCGTCCTCCGAGTCGGGCGACGTGTCCTGAGGCTTCGAATCTAAGGCCTTGCCAAGTCTTGCCAAGTTACCTAAGCACTACCTGATCCCGAGACGAAACTTCTACAGCAACTCCGACGCCCTCAGCTCCAAATCCCGAAGATCGCCCCCTCTGGTAGCCAAAGCTCTGGAACAGCAGTCGTAGCTTCGGCGGCTTCTAGAAGAGCGCCTGTTTGGGTGTTAGACAATGTCGCTGGGCATTTGAAGCCCCAGTCCGTGCTGTCATGGTGTGAGCCACAACTACGAGCTAGACCGCTTAAGGCTTCGGCACGAACTTCAGTTAAAACCAGGACTTGGGGTGCTCAGGGTGTCGGATCGTCTACACCTGGTTCTGCGGACCTGTAGCTCGTCATACGCATGTCTCTGTGGTTGCAAACGTCATTTCCGCCCCTTTCGCGTCCGTCTTGACCCCTTCGATCGCGCAGCTGCCTTCACCGAGAAGCCGTAAGCTCGTTCGAATAATAGCCGGATGTGTCAGTCGATAGGAGTGGTCCTGCTAAGATGGAGGCGGAAGGTTTATGCCATGCCTACGGCGTGTGTGTGTGTGTGGGGTGGGGGGGGGGGCTCTCGGCCCAGTGGGGATGCAGCTGTATGCACTACGCTGAACCCAGCACGTGGCGGGTTTGGAAGCGCGAATCTCCTGCCTCACAACCATGACCACAGTCTCAACATCTGAGTTTGTAAGTCTTGGATTCCTGAACTCCTCACATGCTAGACAATCGACTTTTCTTAGCAACATCGATAACTAAAAATATCACTGTTGTCACTGTTCTTTTATCAGGCTCATGTTAGACTTGTGTATATTGTGCCTGATTATTGCTCCATGTGTTCTGGTGTTCCTCGTTTTGGGCAACACGCTACGACACACCGCGTGGTGTTCTTCTCAAACTGCTGTTCTTCAATGAGCCATAGCGTGACGGGCTTCACAATCAATATTGAGTCCTCCCTCAAAAGATTCCGTCCCTGCTCTCTGCGGGGATGCTTTAACTGGTGTGCCGGAAAGCCTCCGCCCCAAACACCAAACCCTAAACCCCAGGACGTCATACCGAACCTTAAGCATAAGACCTATGCCCGAAGTTGACAGCCCTAAGCGTACTGGGCCAGAACATGGATCGGATTATGTCTCGTTTGACTATGCTGTGATCATGTTGATTGGCTCCTAAGGGGCGCTGGTCGCATGTTGTGCTTGGTATAGGACAGCCGTTGCATTCGCCTATCGTCTTTCGTGGCAGCCCACCCCCACTCCCGCAAAGTGTGTGGCTTTTTGATGTGCTTTCAAAATGGGAAAGGGGCCACACTGCGCTTCAGGAAATAAGCTGAACACCCAGGGGCAACACGGGATATGTCTGAAGACAATACTTAGTCAATACTTGCCTATACACCCGGAGAAGCACTCAGCAAGGCGCATGCGATGGAAGAATGCAAAGGAGGAAGCCCGAAGTCCCGAAGTACCAAAAACTCGCAAGGCCAGTCCTTTTCGTACTTGGGGTCGGTGAGCTTTCCTGTTGGCCAAGTCTCAGGAATTCGAATGCCCGTGCCTCTGTGAGTATGGTAGCTCAGCCGCTGAGCGTTCTTGCAGTCCCACTCTTGCACTACGGTGCGGGCTTCAACTTAACTTGTGACCGATGGCCGGCATGAGGAAAGGGAGAAGGACCCCGGGATACCATCCAACGCGCAAACTTACGGAGCAGACGTTTGATGAAACAAAACTTCATGCCTCACCAGGCGCATTCGTTGTCCAGCAATGAAAAAACCCCCCCGAAGTTGAACGGACAAAACACTTCACTCATGTTGAGCGGCTCAGTGTACGGATGAGAGTGTTGAGCTATATAAGTAGCAGAAAGTTGTGTCAAGTTTTGGCTGCAGCAGAGCGTCCACACTGGCGGGCATTCGCCAGGCGCTGCATCTTGAAAAGATATCCTCGGCCACATCACTTTCAGAAGGAAGCCGTAGTCATGCAACGATCAGTCCTCACCCCTAAAGCCCTGAAAGACATGGAGTTTAAACGGCCTGGGACAATTTGAACTAATGGCGCTGACCTAGTTTCCGGAATCCCCCCGCTGGAGGCCAGGCACCCTTGTTCGATGAGTCCTAGCCTTTGGTATTCTAAAAAAAGTCAAAACATGGGAATGACAGTTTCAAAAGCAAAGGCCCAAGCAAGACAAGGCACATAATAAGGTCTGTGCAGGAATGGTATGTATGGTACTACGCTATGAGGCTGCTGTGGTGCATTTGGTTCAGAGTATGTCGTGCAAGGAGATACAGATATCCTGCACAATGCCCTTCATCACAAGAGTTTATGTTGGCCACGGCTTGAGAAACAAAATATCTTAATTTCGAGTATTCCCCACACACAAGTCCGTCGGTCAGCACTGGAAACCACGGTTCTGATTGCATCCTCTGATATGTGAACGGTGAAGGTTCAGATATGCTGGAACTGCTCATTGCGATCCCATGGCTTCCCTGTGACCTTCTCTGCAGGTACGCACCTCTGTTGAGACGACGGATGCTGAACGCTTGAGTGGCTTCAAGACTTTGATTAGAGATATCAGCGCCAGCCACCAAGATTCAGAACACACAGTGCCCGGAATCCCCCAGCAGCCTCTTTGGCGACGACTTGATTAAGCCTAGTTGCTGAAGGCCACGATTGCGGGCGTTGGCAGCTCGAGAAACTTAAAAACCGTCTGCTGCTTCCTGCATGCGGGAATCAGAACGAGCAGGGCCAGCTAGCAGGAGGTGCCGGATGATCTCACTTTTTACTTTACTGAAGCACTGAGAACGAAGACTAGAAAGGAGAAGAACCCGATCAGACGGGCGCTTCATCCAGTAGCCCTCGAAATCACGGCCCAGCATCTGGCTCATTCTGGCTGCCTTGCTGCCCTGACTGCTCTAGCTGAATTTTTGCAGCTCGGGTGCTCGTGCACGGCGACTTCGCTGCGCAACCTTGGGCACATTCTGAAGGTTTATTGCTACTTATCGGAGTGAGGACCGTGATCAAGCTGTCGGGGTACCGGCTTGGTGTTGCAGCAGAACCCATAGCAACTACAACTTCTTTTCTGATGGGGCGCACGGAGGTGCGGTGCTCGGCAGGGTTAGGCTACGCCCCAGGCTTCCGTGCTTCACCCAACACCGTGCGGTTCGCTGAGCAACTGAAGAATGCCAGAATGCAAACACCATCAATCGGGAGGTTTTGCCAAAATCGGCTACTGCCTCCTACGCACAATCAAATTATAATCCTAGAGCCCTTCAGCTTCTGAAGAACCTCCAGTACGGGTGGGAGGGCGGTGGGGGCCGTAGGGTCGGCCTTTCTGTCATATGAAGCATGTCCAAGCTTCGCCGACCACGTGCCGCACCAATGGTGCACAAAGCAGCTTCAATACTCAACAAAAATAGCAGCCTTCCAAGATGTTCATGAAAGGGTCACTGTACAACAAACCTATCGCAGTTGAAGCGGTGGCTGTTTCAACTCAAAGTCCAACTTACGCAAGGCTTTGCCGGGCCCTATGAGCTTGGCCCGGAGCAACTGCAAAACCACAACCATGCCTGGCATGGAAGGCCTCGGGGTGATTCCTGCTATGTTAGGTGAATACCTAACTGTAGGAACTGGGGTTCACGGGTCCAGGCCGGCAACCCTAGAGCTCCCAAGGTTAACGGAGCTCATGGGAATGGCTGAGGCTTTGGTTCTCTGCTAGACTTCTGTGCTTGAAGCCCAGATTTTCGGGGATCGCAAAAGCTTGTTCAAGCTGCACCGCAAGCGCAAGGCAGGGCGGCACGAAATCAGATCAACACAGGAATCACAGCAACTTCTAGAAGTACGAGTGTACGTCTTCATCTTGCCTTAATCCCTAGCCTGAATTTTGAGACGACCTACATCGCCAAGTCGGAACCTATCCCAAAGACTCAATGAACTTGCGGGATTTATGGTAAGGGTGTAATTACCGGGTGTGTGGCTCACAGTCAAGAGCGACATTGGGCCACACCCTGAACTGGCGAATAGCCGTGTATTGTGGTTTCGGCTGTTGCTGTCAAGTCGCAGCTCACCCGACTCCCAAACCTCCGAATGACAACCCACGCTCACCTCGAAGCTGATGTTGCTAGTTTGGCTCTTGTGCCTACCGTGACAACAGAACCTGCACTTCCAACGGTGACTGCCAGGAAACAGGTGGCGAAGGATCCGCTCAAAAGCGGGCTTTCGCTCGGCAACCACCTTGCCACTCCATCGGTGTTGTGTGGGTGCTCGCTGTAAGGTCCAGCGTTGGGCCAAGACGGATTCAGGACCAACTTTATGTGGGCATGACCTATTCAATGAAGATGAAGATGATAATTAATGAAGACTCGGATGACTATGCTCCGTGGTTCCATGAAATGTACCAAAACGCCACAGGGTCTGCGTTGTCACGCTGTCTGACTGCAATCGCTCCCACATCTGGGCTCCTGGCAGAGGCGTCTGTGGACTGGAGGAACTTCTTCTCCGGCAGAGGAGGCCTCGGAAGAGCTTGGGGAGTTGCCTTGAGAGTTCGGTAAAAGCTTTGACAGGCTACGGCTTTCGCCGAGATTGAACACCCTTGAGAACGTGAGCGCGCGTAACAGATCACTAAAGAGTTTCACTCCTACGAGTGCTTGTCGCTCGCAGACTCGCGGCATGTTCGGTTCGAGCTCCCGGAGGTCCGCGTGCAGACGGTCGAAGTCGTCGAAGCGCTTCTCCACTGTAAACCTGTGCCGTTGGTTTCTTAAGATATGGGCATGCTCTAGTCTACAGCCCTCGCTTGAGCCTGTCAGGACTTGAACCACCAACTTGGGCTGATTGGAAATTTTCTGACTGTTCAGTGCCTCTTCGCAGGGTTTTTTGACCAAGTATGCAGCATACTCAGAAACTGTACCCCACTCAACTCCACTTCAGCCGCATGCAAAAAACTGAGAGCCATTTTCCCAGCAAAGAGAAAAAAACAAAAGCGCAAGCAGTACTCAGTACTAGCCACAACGATAGTGCAGCGGCCGCAATCACCACCACAACCACCAGCAAGCCAGCGCAACTGAAAATGAGTCCATGTCGAAGCTGATTTTGCATTGGGAGAAAAAGCCGCTGCAGCCAATTAACATAACCGCTGTGACAGGAAACAGGATTACATAGGCATCATAGCATCATCATCTCTGCGCGCCGCCACCGCCACCCACCACTGCAGAACCATCAATTTCGTGACTTCGTTTTCTTCACCACCACGAACGGTCAGCATCAACATCAGCATCACCAATACCATCATCACCATCACGATCCGCGTCAGCATGATCACTGACTACCACTATCGCGCATATCACCATCACCGTAATCATTGAGGATTTACCATCAATGTGCGCACCGTCGTCATAGTCATCAACATTATCGCGACCAGTAAACAATCAACACCGTTCTCCTCCCTTGCCTCTTCCTGTGTCAACCAGGTCATCATGAATTTCATCGCTGTAGCCTTGTGATGACTATGGCTGTGAACTTCGTGCCCCGTCAATACCAACGCCATTATCATCAACCAACAACATCACCAGCATCGGCATCATCATGATGATCATCACCACAGTCATCACCATCCCCGTCCTCCTCATCACCATCATCGTCATCACCATCATCTCATGCCCATCGTATGTTCATGAGAAAGACACGGAAATCAGCAAGCAGCCGCACTCAGGTGTTTGCTGCCGTGTTTTTTGCAGCCTTGGGGCTTGCGGCCGAAGTCGCTCACTTCCACCATGTACACAGACCAGGATTTGAGCATACCTGTGACCGACAGTCTAATCTTCGAACTCTCCATGAGCGGACAGATTCGTCAGTCCCCCACGGGTCCTCAATTAGACTGCTGCATGAAAAAAGTTCAGATGCGCGCATGACGGGTTGTTCCACATTAGGTCCGATGTGGGGTCCACCTTCCCATAGCTGCAAAACCACGTCAGGGACTCCAAATGAAAGCTGAGAATTGCGGCCAAGCATACCTTGCCATCGGCAGTAGGCCGCAAGACAGTTGAGAAACCCGAGCGCTAAGCTATGAGCCCTCTCCAACGTCTGAAGTAAATCGAACAAGGCTTGGGATCATATTGCACGACAGGATTATGACAAGGAGCTGCGAATGGATTCCTGCTTTGTTTAAGTGAGACTCTCAACTTGCTACACATGCGCAAGGCAAGGCGCTGCTTCGTTCCTCCGTCGTTGTGATTTGAACCCTCAGCTGGCAGGTGGTGGATGCCGCTAAACCTAAAGGCACCCGAAACATTGAAACAGCAGCAGCCAGACAGCTTCAAGTCATGTCCAAACACAAGCCGGCTCATGCAAATTGTGGCAAAGCTTCTGTACGGGCAGTGCTGTGTCGTTTCCCGGCGTCGCAGGCGCCATGGCAGCAGAAAAGAAGCGCTCGTCGGAAGAGGTTCTGTCTCTGTTCAGAGTATCACGGAAACTTATACTGTCTCTTGGAAGCCGACTTTCGTACTTGCTGCGTGGTTTCGGGGTTTTGGCTTAAGGGTGGGGAAAAGCGAGGCTAAGGGTTTGGGGGGCTTGCAAAGCCCAAAAAACACCAGCAACTACTGATCATGGAAATAGCACAGGGATAGGGCCCAAGTACGGCAAGATGGAGCATCTATTGATGTTTCGCCAGTACGCGTACCAGAGTCGGCTTTGTGTCTCACGTTCAGTCATGATTCCGCACTTCACTAGAGTTGTACACATGTGGCGTAGGTTTCGTTGTACGTGTAGGCTTTGCAGCAGCGGAAGTGCTTTGTGCAGCTTGCTTGAGGGATAGAGTGTAGAGGAGCCCAACTTGCATGCGCAACAAGATGAAAGGTTATGATATATCTTTTACATGAGTGATACTGGGATCTGATTGAACTATACTGTGTTGAACCCATACAGTGGACTGGGACACTGCCAGGGCACGCATACGGGAAGTCCGACAAAGCCACCCATTGAAGTTTTAAAGCAAGTCCAACATCGCGAAGCCACAGCACCGGCTAAACCCTGCATCCTAAAGTGTGTTTTCGCGACCGTACTTCGAAGTTCTGGGAATTGAGCCATGCCGGACCTCAACCCTTAACCAAGACGGCAGCTCCAAGTTTCTAAAACACTGATGGACCCGCCCTCAATCACTCCATTTCGATAGAAGGAACACCTAGGACTAGAACGGCAAACCTCCTTCTTCCGTGGAGACATGTCGCGTTGAAGAAGGACGGGCTAGAGAGTGATTCCACGGCCTGGTCAACTCCCCTGGAATATGAAATCTCGCCGTGGATGCGTGACTTGCAAGAGCAGCCCTGGACTTTGAACTAGGGCACGAGGACTTCGGCTCTGCAACCTCCCATCTCATGCTCAGCGCGAAGGCTCAAGACCTTTTCTGAACGGCAACCGCAAACACAGGGGCCTATCCTTGGCACCTCCGCCCAAGGGGTGTGCAGCATTACCGAAAGATAGCAAAACCCTGAAACCTGATGTCAAGAATTCCGTTTGGGGTAATATTCCTGGATGGAACTGAATCTTGCTGCTACACTGCCTACCCCTTGAACGATGACGATTCCTGTTACCATTGTTGCTCGGTCCAGGCTCAGGTTCCGTGTGTTTAAAGTTTCGGCATCAGGGCAGGCTGAATGCACAACTGCTGCAACACCTTGGGCGGCGGAGTGAGGCTATGTACAGCACGCGGCTGAAAGCTGGGAGGCAGGTCGCTTCCAAGTGGCACCTACACGACCGCAGGATTTTAGAAAGGGGCTTCACCTGAAGCTCGATAACCGTTTGTTTCTTGCTTTTTCTTGTTGGCGCCCAAGGATTGATTTGACGTGTCTCTTGTGGTCTTTCATACCCTGAAATCCTGGAAGCACTCTAGCCTCCTCCTTTCACAGGTTCAGTTTGTTCTTCGCGGCCTCGAAACTCAAGACTCGCCCTTGACATCGGTCTGTCGGCAGCACGCACACTGCAAAAGCAAAAAGAACAAGAACCATAGTATTCTTAGACCTTGAAACCAGAAGCCAGGGACCTGCCACAAGCCCTGCGTCCGAGGTAGACATGGCAAGCCGAGCTAAATGATTACTGCTGCTCACAGCCCCGCGGTCGGCGTGGCGGCGCGGCCTCCAACATTTTTTCCGTCTTGGAGTTCGGGGTTTCCGGTCGGTAGGGTTTCTGCGCTCAGGGGTTCAGGCTTTCAAGGCTTTTAGCTTTTGACAGTCTTTTGACCATGCGTCCTGAGCTTGAAGGATCACGGCACCGCCATCAGAGCCGCCAACACCATTGTCGCAGAAGCAGCGTCAACATGTAACATTACGGGTTGTCACAGCTCCGGACTCATCGCGTACGAACACATAGCAACAATCTGAAACCAAATGCAGAGCATTACAGAGAAACTAAATCTGGAAGAATCTCCGCTTCTTGAACATGTTATTAATTGTAAGAACCGAGCTTCGTCGTTAGAATATACGGCCGCCATGCAAACAATCGGAAAGGCCAGGCTTCCGAAACTCTGACCGGATTAACGGATGGCTGAATGGTCGGGAGGTTCATGTGGAAACCGAATAGGGATACTACTTACTCCTGTGGCCGGCAAACAAGATGGGAGGCATTTCTCCAAGGCTTCAAGGTCTGTCTGCGCTCAATCCCCACCCGAAAACCCCAAAGCGCCGTGGCAGATCACCTCAGCATCGCTGGAGGCAGCAGTATCCCTCCTGCACGGATTTCGGCTATTGCAGATCCAGCTGCGCTTGCGTTTCAGGGCTTCGGCTCACGTACTACTAATCATGAACATAAACAAGATCCCCGGAAGGATGCAAATAGGAATCGCAAACTCTTGATTAGCACAAGATGTGTCTCAAACGACAGGAAAACGTGCCTCAACGTCTCGAACTGATTCACGAGAACGGAGAGAGCCTGCGCCTCCCCAGCCCGGCCGAAATGGTGACAAATTGGGGATTCTGGCTTTGCAAAGTTGATTTGTCAAGCTTGGAGAGTCGATAAGGTGCCGCATCATAACTCTAAGGAGGATACTGCTCTCTCCCTTGTGAAAGTATGGCTGAAGACCTTGAGACTGGGCCTGACAGCCAGGTGCCCCAATGCCTGAAAGCTTGAATTTGCCTAAAGCACTATGTACCAGTTGCTGCACATCACGAAGACCACTTTCAGGGCAAGCGGATGTATCGTGGCAAGGATTCTGACCGCAACTATCAGGCTATCAATGGCCCACAACAGCGCGTGACAGCACACCAGATTCGATTTGTGCTGCCAAGTACAACCCGAGACCACGTCGTAGCGTTGTTAGGGTACTGGCCCAAGGCCTTGATACCCTGAACTCTCCGCCCACACCCTTGCAAATCTACAAACCTGGCATGCTGCGCTGTCACAAGCATCGCACCTGTGGATCATGCGTTGCTGGTTGTGGGCCTCAGATGGAACTTCACGATACAAGATGTGCTTTTGAAAGCAGAAATCTACCAGCGTTAATTTACCGTGCCTGCACACATATAACTTGTAACACACCCCCTTTGTTGCGGCCTATAGGCTGTCTTACACCCGTCCTAAAGGACATGACATTCTGCTACACCTTCGCATGCTCCCTGTCTCAGCAAAAAACATATTAGGTGTCACCTCCCGAACCCTACATGCGCCATGTTCTGGAACATCTTACGCCTGCTTGGGTAGGCTGCCCAATGGCTGCTGGAGGCCTTGGGTTGGTAGGGCCGGCAGGGCCTTGGGCGGGGTGCCCAAGGCCTGGTGGAAGCCTTTTCTAAGAGCATAATCAACAGAATCTAGCTGCTGACCGCTGCAGTCCAACACCAACCTCATACACACAAGCTGACAAGCCTTCATAACCTTTTACAAGCCATGATAGCATGCGAAGGTAAAAGATATCAACATTAAGAAGTAGCTAGCAATGCTTACCCCTTCGACGATGGAAACCGACGACGACTATTCTGACCAGTGCTGCTGCAGTTGATGCTTTGACGGGGCGGCTGCCACTGCAGCGACATGATCGACAAACACTCGTCGTGGCGGTGGTAGTGGCTGTGGCGTTGGCGGTGGTGGCGGCGGCGGTGGGGTGGTAGTGGTAGTAGCAGCAGTAGTGGTAGCTCCTCGTCGTCGTAGTAGTAAGTAGTAGGAGTAGTAGTACTAGTAGTAGTAGTAGTAGTAGTAGTAGTAGCAGTAGCAGTAGCAGTAGCAGTAGTAGTAGAAGTAGAAGTAG